>JAWZYV010011778.1:0-97500 GCA_038373885.1 Cheiracanthium punctorium
GCCAAATTTGGCGATAATCTGTCATTGTTGGTCCATACTTAAAATCTCGCCAAATGTCGTCGACATTGACGAGTTTCGCCGAAATATCGCCAAATTTAGCGCCAAAAATTATTTCGTATTTTATATAACTCTTAAACTTTAACCCGTAGAATTTTGAACCTTTGTATTTAGAACTATATTATAATATCTAACTGTTTTCAATATCTTTTTTGACAGCAATCGACTAGGAATTTATTTACAGGGTGAGCCAAATGACTTTAAATACATTAAGGTGTATGGATGCATTCAATTCATTGAAAGTCAGTGGTCAATGACTACTTTGGCTATCCCCAAAATCTCGCAAACTTTCTCGTTTGTCGGCTTTTGGTGAAATATCGCCAAATAAAGTGTCAGAAGGAAATCTTTCAAATTGAACTCAACTTGGCGATATCGAAATATTTGACTAGAAATCGCTATACCTTACTATTATTGATATTTTATCTCTTTCAAACAAATAAGTTTAGAGGAAGTGCGTAAAAAACATTTTTGAATTAATAGACGTGCAAGGAAGTCATGTGTTGGACACATCAGATTTTTTCAGCATTGGGAAAGGGGTTGCGCCTCAAAGGGTTAACCCCGGGGCCCCGACTTGGCTCTCTGCGCCTCTGGTAGCTGGTCTGGTTTTAAAAAAGAAAGCTCAAATTGTACATAGCAGGTAATAGTGATAATAGTTGTAAATAGAAATGTAGGTTTGTTTACTACAGTCCTCACTGAAAAGGATGGGAATTACTTAAACTGGAAAACTTAATGTCATCCTAAAATGCGAAAATGTATACTGTGAACACTGCATATTGCACGGTGGCTGTGAAATGGGTTCAATATTGCATTCAGCAGTTGTACTATGTACACACTAAAATGTTAATGGGTAGGGCCCGCGAACAACAAAATGAATAATTGCCGTTGCTGATTAGCCACGTCTTGTCACTACAAGGGTTAAGGCGACATTTTTCTGGCGAAATTTACGACTTTTAATGGCCAGTCGGGATCTATCAACAAAGGATTAATGCGTTAAACTTAAAACACTGTCCCCCAACATGGAGAGAGCAACGGAACATTTTTTTCCCGTTTCAGTCCCGTCGTCCATTGAAACGCATAAAACACGTAGCTTATGAGCATCGGCCGTAACTTGATCGGTATAGGGAGCCCGATAGCTCTGCCCCCCCCTCTCCCCTTTCCGAGTTTTCTTCGACGGTTCTTGCAGCAGACAACATACTTATTTAGTTGTGATATACCATGTCTAATTACACATTGGGAGAAAAAGTATTGGGAAATCAATGTATCATCCTAATGAAAAACGGAGCCCCCCCTAGATGATTTCTCTGGATCCGCCCCTGGCTTAAATTTGAATAATATTCGTGGACAAAGCTACGATAATGCCAGCACTATGGCTAGAAAATCAGGGCCGGCGGAAGCGGGCCTGCAAGGCCTTCTTTGCAGGCGGGCGCCAAACACAGAGGGGCGCCAAATTGTCCCCAAAGCAAAAATTTTTAAAAAATGGACAGATTTTAGGAAGATATGTTTTATATTAATAATGATTGCAGTGTATATATAATTTATTTATTTGTCTGATAAAATGTGTTCCAAGGCCGTAGCCAAGAGGGGGGGGGGGAGGGGAGGTCAGGAACATATATTACCTGGGCCGTACCCAGAAAATAATTTTGGAGGGGGTCTGACATTTTTTAAAGGAGGGTGAGGTGAGGGGAGGTCTGTTTGATTGAATATCATCATTTTATATATAAATACTCCCCCCCACACACACACATATAGGATATGTAATGTGATAATTTCGGCGGGAAGGGGCAGGGTCCGAATACATAGGACCAACCCAACCCCGGATACCTGGGTATGGTTTTGTATATTACTATATGTGTAAAAGGGAAGTAAAAACTTGTAGAAACATATATTACTCTATGTAAAAGCAGGGGCGGCCATAGGGTGCGTATCCCCACCCCGCTGAAAATATAAAAAAAGTCGCCCCCTTTTAGGAAGATCAACCTTTTCTCAGTTTTTGAGTTTAGAATGGCGCCCGATGCTACGCCCCCCACCCCCCCCCCCCCCGAAAATTCCCCCTAGCACCAAGGACGTATTTAATTTTGATTTTTGTTACTAAAAATGATAATGATACAGTCTTTCTGTGAAAAATTCTGCCTTTTTTACCGCTTGGAGTCCCCCTCCCCCAGATACAACAGCTTGGGCATCATTAAATGAAAGATTTGACGCAATGAAAAATCACAGCGATAATTTTAGTTTCTTGTGTAATTTATCGGAAATAGATAATGCAGATTTGAAAATAAAATGCAGTAATTTAGAAAAATTGTTAAATATGATGATAGTAAAGATATTAAAGCAGAAGAACATTTGACGAAATAGTAGCTTCCAAAGAATTTTTACAGCCGGTATGAATGACCCTTTCGATATTCTGAACTTAATTGTGTCAAATAAATTGTGCTTCCCGAACTTGAATCTCATATTGCGAATACTACTCAGCATTCCTGTTAGTGTTGCTAGTAGCGAAAGATCATTCTCAAAATTAAAATTGATATAGACGTATTTACGGTCAAGTATATCTGAGGAAAGACTCATAAATCTAGCTTTGATTGCTATTGAAAATGAAATCTGTCAGGAGATAGATACAAAAGAAATTACAGATAAGTTTGTAAATATGAAATGCAGAAAAATTCATTTTTCCCGATAAATAAATTTATTTTTTCTCCTGTAAAAAAAAAGGAGGGGGGAGGGGGCGATTTTAGCTTTTTTTGCAGGCTGGCGCCGGATAACCTTGCGCCGGCGCTGTAGAAAATATAATGGCCTACAAGCACGAATAAAGTAAAAAAAAATCACTTACAGAATTTATACCGTGTGCAGCCCATTCCTTAAACCTTGTCGTCGTAAAAAGTGTTGAATGTAATAGGAAATTTTTAGATTTTTTACTTTCCTTCAGGAACTATACCGGGTGATTCAAAATAGATGTTAAGGCGATTATTTTTTAAACCGTAAGTGATCGAAACATACACGTTTAAATATATTGATTAAATTTCTTATCGGCTGATTTAAATCCTTTTACGCTAAAAATTTGCGAAAAATACTCCTTAAAGACAATAATTTGTAAACTCCTACATTCGCCTCAATGCTCCTAATTCGCTAGATTCTATTTAACTCAATTTTCACTTAAATCTTGTCTATTTGAGAATTCTGTCTCTCCCCCACGAAAAGATGCTTAGTAAGATATCCTATTACTATCACGTGACCAACGCTCTTCAACGGAAACTGTGCATAGTCACAACGCGGGAATCGTGGCTGGCGGCGCGCGGACATCGAAGAACAAACATGTCGTTATCAAAATATGAATTAAAAGAATTTCTAAAGAGGATAGTGGACGTACTTTATTTAATTCTAAGTCCTTTTGCTGTGGGTGATTACTTCTCTAAGTATTTGCTGGTGATAATTTTATTTTATATCCGAATACCAAATGCATCTTTTTCATATTCAGAGTTTTGAAATAAATTCAGCCTAGATATTGAGGAGATGCTTTAGGTCAGTGCCGATCCTAGACCTTCGGCCGCCCACGTGCAAATTAAAATTGGCCGCCCCTTTTCTTACAAACCAACAAAATGTTTAAATAATTTACTATCAAACACTTTTTAAAAAGTGTATGGAAGTGTAAAAAGTATGGAATGGATGAAAATCAAGTTAAAATTCGTATTTTATTTTCAGAAAAATACAATCTACAACTACAATAAATATTTCTGATCTTTCAAAAAATTATAAAATATATTTTTCGAGCTTTCTTACAGGCAAATTCATTTATAACACTTGAAATGTCTAGCGCGTCACAGATGTCACTTTCAATTAAAATAATAGCCAAATTCGTAAGCCTTTCTTGTGAGATTGTAGATCTTAAGTAATTTTTAATCAAACTTAAAGTTGAAAAGCTTCTTTCACCTGAAGCTACACTGATTGGTATAGTCAAAAATAGTCTGAGTGCTATAGATAAATTGGGAAAATATGATGCTAAATCTTGACTTAATATATGATTCAACATTTCTAATGGCTTTAACCGGCAAATATTTGGAAATAGACCTCGAAAATATAATAGTTCACTGTGCAATTCTATACCGTCTAAGTCCCTTTCTATTTTTCCATCTTTATTTATTTGAAGTTTAATGTCCAAATACATACAACTTTTTTTCCAAAATGTCACTATCTTCAGAGTTAAACGTTAGTAAGAAACTGAATAGTGAGAAACAGCTTTCCGACAAATCGAAACGTTCACCTACTGAATTGATGGAAATATCCAAAATTTGAAAATAAAAATTAATCTTAAACCTTTTTTCAGAGTCTTAACATCTTCATCATGTGATTCGTTGTGAAACATACGAGGTTTTTTTGTTTCACGAATTTCAGGACATTCGGGCTCTACATTAATTTCCTGGGCAATAATAGACGATTCATTGATAAATGTGGCAAAACTTTCGTCATTTCTTTTCGAAATTAAATATGTTTTTAAATTTCTTAATGCTTCGACACATTCTGCTAAATCTATGTTCGATTGCTGCAACGTTTTTGAAACAATATTTATTCTTTCTAGCAAATCGTGCCAAATCATTACTGAACATATAAATTTAAATGAACAAATTATTTCCGTTAAAGATTTAGCTTTGCTACACGATCTTTTGCTTCATGTGAAAGTTGATTCAGCGCAACGAGGATATTTTAAAGATCTGTTTGCAATGGTCGTAATGCAAGTATTCTACTCTCCCAGCGAGTATCGCTTAGCGGCTTTAAAGAAAAGTTTGTAATTGCATTCTTTAAAATATTCCATCTGTATATCGAAGTTGAAAAATAGTTGTATAATTCTTGAATAACATAAAAAAAGTTTGCAATCTCTCCACTTGATTTAGCAGCGTCGTTAATTAGTACTAAGTTCAGAGAACGTGCCGCGCATGGTACAAAAATGCCCTATAGGATTAATATGTAATAGTCTTTTTTGCAGACCTATACTTTTTCTGCGCATGTTCGAGCCATTATCGGGTACTTTTATGCTTAGATTTTTGGACGTTATTTATATGTTCAAGTAAAACAGGATCGAATTTGGCTATCATTTCCCCCGCTTTTAAAAAGTTTCCATTGTTTTTTCGTATAGGTTTGAACTACTACCTCTAAAAGCTAAGTTCTTGGCTAGCCAAATATTGCACAATACCCAGCAAACACACACAGGTTCTCTGAACGTCTATTAACGTTCAGAAGACGTCTTCTGAACGTTAATAGACGTTCAGAGAACCTGTGTGTGTTTGCTGGGTAGCAATCATTCGTTCGATAATCAGGGTGCGAATTGAACATTTTCTCCGGGGGGGGGGGGACATTTAAAAGAAAACATTCTTCTGGAGGGGGCATTTGAAAAGGAAAAAAAGGAGGGAAGGCGTAAAATGCTCCACTCACATAATATATTAAGTATTACATGACAAATGCAGTCGCCAACATGTCTGGGAAGGGACTTGAACAGTGGTGGCGCTAGACTTTCCCCGACGGGGGGTCACCACTCCCCGACAAGGGGGCACAAACATACATGTACATATGCTAAGTGGCGTATCCAAGAGGGGGCTTTGACCTCCCATTTGGATGACATTTTTGTCACCAAGTATGGAAATTTGCAGCTATTTGCACCACTTGAAAATATTTTACTTTAGAAAGTGATTTGTTCACAATAAATCATTTTCTAAACTAAAATATCCAGGATCCAGATAAGTTTAGAGGAGATGGAGGACAATATAATGTTTTGTATTGTGAAATATTTCCAGGAATCGGATCGACATACATAATTGGACACCCAGGCCCGGATATTTTCAAAAACCAGGGCACAATCTTTCCTGGTAGATTATTATTTAAACTGACCCTAATTAACGTATCTCAAAATCCTTTTACATTACACAAGTATTTCCCCAAGGCCTCAGCAAGCAAAAAATTTGAGGGTGGAGGGGTAAAATTAGTGCTAAAATTAAATTAACTGATCTCTAGAATCAACGCAAATAAACTGATAATGCATTTGCTGAAATTTTGGAGAGGGGGGGAGGTCAAACCCACATGATCCTCCCCCCTGGTAACGGCCTTGCACGTTTCTATAAAATCTCGAAAGCTACTTTTAAGAGTTCTTCAGGTTAACGCTTAAAATATTTCATATGAATGAAATTCTTTGAAAAAAGTTCAGCGAAGAAAGTTCTACGCATTTTTTTTTCCGCAGAAAAAATATCAGAAACAAAAGTTTTTTGTGCAAGAATATTGCTGTAAATTCACTGAAATTTTATTTTATAAATTAAGCATGACTAAATTTGTACGCTTTTACCCAAATTGCAGTTATTTTTATAAAATTAAGAGATATATGTATATTTAATTACAGTTTAAGTTCGATATCTCGAACATCGAAATTCTTGATATCTCAATAAATGTGTTTTCCCTTACAAATTGAATCCCGCCCCACCAGTGGCATCTGGGAGACGAAAGGTGCCTGGTTCGAAACTAGGTTCGTCCGCCGACCTAACCGTTCGGAATTTTCCTAAACTTTGCATAAATACGGGTTAGCACCTCTTAGAAAGTCCCCCACGGAGGGAAAACCCACCCCTGGCCTAGATCCCTAGCGTAGATAATTGGCCGTAATCTACATTTCCATTAACAAACTGATTCCCTTTCATTTCAACTCGTTATCTCAAAAAGTCTAGAGTTTCTGGCCAACATATTTTGCTGTAATTTTAATCGAATTGTTAATTTATGCAATATTAATATTTTAAATCATAATAAAGTGAGAAAAATGCAATTGAAATCTTTATAGGTAGAACCACTTTACAACAAAAATTTTCTTTTGAGAAAAACGATTTTGAAGGCGCGCAGTAAAGTGGCATACCGAAACTTTATCGCTTGTTTCTAAGGCTTTAAAATGATTCCACTGCCATAATAATTCATGCGGTGATAGTACTTATTGAAAGCTAAAAGATGGCACCGTATCTCAATTTCGAAAAGAATTGTTGTGAAGTGTACCCCTGGAAGCTTCAGTTTTAATAATAATAATAAATTATAAAAATCTCCGAAAGAGAACGTAAATATATGCGCTATTATATTTTTTTATAAAGTCAAGCACTCATGAAGAAAATTAACCACTTTCTTTTAAAATCTAAAATAAAATAAAATAAAAAATATCGTCAGAAAAATATAATCGGTCAGCTTATAATTTGCCAAGACACACAAAAAAATAATTATTTTTAGCGAAACTAACCTTGATAAAAATTCACTTTTTTAATACTCCAAGATAGTTTTGAACGAGATTTCCACAAACTTGATGAATAATTTTATAAAGCAAGCTCATTTACTTATAATTCATAGTGAAAGTGTCACTTTTAAAATTTCAACATTAACAAAAAAGAGTTTAATTAATAAGCCGAATAACAAACATAATATTAATCTGTTTAAAAGTTAAAGAGTTGAATTCTGATCCAGGGGCGTAGCCAAGGGGGGGGGATATCGGGATATATTCCCCCCCCCCGAAATTTTTGGATTAGTGATGAAATTCCGTCTATTTATACTCATATAAGTTCATAGCCCCCCCCCCCCCCGAAAAATTTTCCTGGCTACGCGCCTGTTCTGATCCATATAATTCTGTAACTGAAAAATCAGTTTAGAACACATACTATTAGTTTATTTTAATAGTTTATATTAATGCTGGTGCCATCCATGGATTCAATAGCAATTTGTATAAAGATTCAAAATAAGGGAGGTTGCGGTGGTTTACGATACGCCGATGTATATAACATACAAATGTACACGCAAATATAAAACTTTTATTGTATTTATTTTATTTACTTATTTTATAGGATAAAAGTGAAATTTTCGGAAAGACGATATAGACGCTGTATACCATAATTTTTATTTACTTTGCAGTAAAATAACTGAATTAAAATTCACAAAAGTTAGTTATTTTTTCCACAACGATATAAAAATTAAATTGTCAGTCAAGATTAATCAGTTTCCTTTAACTTATATTCCATTTTTATATCTATCTACACCCATCTTCATACTGGACTGGAGAGGGCTTTGGTCTATCAGAGGGGCTGGTTATTATTATTTTACCCCAAGAAAAATGTAATAAATTC
Source organism: Cheiracanthium punctorium (assembly GCA_038373885.1). Taxonomy (NCBI): domain Eukaryota; kingdom Metazoa; phylum Arthropoda; class Arachnida; order Araneae; family Cheiracanthiidae; genus Cheiracanthium; species Cheiracanthium punctorium. Next base: position 8,178 of record JAWZYV010011778.1, read on the forward strand.
TAATTCCCTTGCAGCTGTTAATCTTCTTGGTGTGCATAGCTATGAACTCTTAGCTAAAGAGGGCCGGTTAATCCAGTTAGATTTCTCTATATAGTGCGAATTCTCACTCGTTGTATAAGTATGTTACCAAATAAACAAACTATGTATTTGACTAATTCTTAAATTACAAAAAAATAAAAACAAATCTTACTGCTAAATTTTTATAAAATTAAAGATTAAATCGTGCATATTGTGTTCGATTGAATCTATTAATAAATAAAAAGTATATGTAGAATTTATTCAAATTTGCCATCTAAGAAACAGAAAAGTACTAATTTTTATTTTATTTTATTCGGAAGAAGTTAAAAGTTAAATTATCTAATTAACCACTTAGTTATAAAAATATCTTTTTCTTTCTCAACAGTTATAAGAGTTCAAGTAAGGATTACTGTGATAAAATAATTTTAAAGACATAAAATACTTATTTTATAAATTGCATAACACACCAACTTATAAAAAAATTTATTTACGACCAGTTTAAAATATTTCTAATTAAAATGAAAATTTTTAGTTAAAGCGTTTAAATATTCATAGGTTTATATTTTGAATGCCAGAGATGATGAACTGTAAAATAATTTTATAAATATTTTGTCATGTCAAATTATTACACAATTAAATATACATTTTAAAAAGTTTCAGTAGTAAACAAAATCCGAAATTTCTTATCGCCCGAGTCGTAAACCTCTTTAAAAAATATCAATTAAGACATAAATTTTGTAGCTCTATGAATAAAAGTAATACAATGGGAAATTTTATTTTACATTTATGACACAAAAGCTTTTGACTCGTGAATTAAAATACTGTTAATTTACATACAATTACATTAAATCTGTGTTTAATTTAAATTTGCATTAATGCAATTTGAAAGTTTATAAAGACATACCGTTCGTCCTCACTCCAATTACTAAATCGTATTTGATAAATATACCAAAAAAATCTTAACTGCAACGAAATGATATATTTTAAAAATGTATATCCTGTCCTGTAATTTAGCGGGAATGACATATAATGGGGTGAACAACATGTTACTTATCAATGGTTTAAAAGCGAGAGCACATTTAAAAGTACTCATAGTGTTTAAAAGACCAATTAGGAGAAAATTATATTAATTTATAGAGTACTCAGACAGTTAATATAATTTAAAATACAATAATGTTGTACAACATTTCATAGAATCAGAATGTGAGGTCAAAAAGTTCGACTTCTACTCCAGCTTCAACTCAAAAAGTTATGACTCTGGGTCCGCAGCGATGATTAAAAGTGCACTCCAAACCATTACGAGCATCCATGTCTAAGGACATTTAATGATATATATGTATCATTAAAATGCTGTTAATAAATAAACTTTAGAGTAGTATTTTAAAATTTCTGAGACAGAACAAGTGACTCAGTTTTTGAAATATGTGCCTTATTTTACAATTATTTTTATTTTTAAATAACGCAGAATGTGGTCATTCAAAATTTGTGCTCAAAATAGTTTCAATTCTTTTTTATAAGGGGGGTGGGGGTGAGGGCCAAGGGGGGGGGGTTAGGGCGAGGGCACAGGGCCGCGAATTCCCCGAGAGGAAAATATTTACACTATTAAAAATACGCTTCAAATAAAATTGCATGTTCATGCAATTCTGAATTGGTATTCAAGCTTTGCACACTTCCTGAAAAATATTTCTGGATCCGTCCTTGGGCATAGTATATTTGTACAAATACATAGCAAAAAGCAAGTGCTTAGAATATATAATTCAATGCTTTAGAGAAATAAACTGACCATATTTTTAATAATAACATCTATTAATTAAAGCTTTTAAACACATTTAAAATATATATATGAATGTAAATTACATATAACTTACTTGAACAGGCGCCAGTCGATTTTGTTTATGAAGATCTGAATGCTTAGTTATCCTATGTTTTTTTCTTTTTTTTAACATAATCATTATCAAAAATATCACGACATAAAGCACACTGTACTTTATATCTTGTGCTTTTGGCACCACCGATGTTCTTTATAGGAAACATAAAGCCAAAAGTGAAATTAAACTTTTATAAACTTCACAATGATATGTTATGCTGCCGTAACAAGAAAAAAAAATGCCCACTATTCTAAACTCTGTCTAACTCACGGGCACAATGCACAATAACAAGTGTTGGAAAAGTAATGTACTATGGGTTTGCGAAGAAAAACTAAAAATATACGGGATATTTCGACGAACCATTTCTTTCTCATCATTCTGTCATTGAGGACCAATAAAAATACAAAAACCGTATTTCTGGAAAAAAGAACATCCCCCATTTGCTTGTGTAAGCAAAGCCATACTTCCCTTCCCTCGAAATTTTTTATCTATCCGACTGGTCTAATTAACGGTCACTGTCTCCCCCATCCCGACCACCCACACCCATACTGTACTTTTCTATGGTGTCAACGACAAAATGCACAATCGTTTAAGCAATTTTAAGCAATTAAAAGAGCCTCGAATAGAAAGTGGTCGCACATGTGGTCTCATAAATTTGTCGTTTGAAGAATAGACTGGCACTTTTGTTACCTTAAGATTGATGTCTTGCTGCAAACCCAGTAAAATGCCTCCCGAGAGTGGGATCACAGATTTCAAATATACACTATTCGAATTTGAAGTCTCCCCCGCCGTTCATCAACACGTCACAGTATTGGGAGATGCAGGAAGTGGCTGTTTTTTGACATGAAAAGGATCGCAGAGATAAGAGATGAATGAAAACGGAAAGTAGTTTTAACCATTATCCAGAAGTTCTGAGGAATATACCCCCCTCCCAAATGAGCTATCTCCCAGTAATGTAAACATTTCCGCTTCAATCTCCAATACTCATTTGCCTTTCATGTGTATTTAAAAAGTACAAAATTAATTTTTTTAAATCGCAAAATCAAAATTAAAACTCAGATAAAATATAGATATCTTCTTATGAAAATTCCCCGACGAAATAATCAAATAGCCCCGATGGGGGGTCACAAGTTCCCCGACGGGGGGGCACGTGCCCCTCGGACCCCCATTGGAGCCATCCCTGGACTTGAGTTCAAACAAAAGTCGACCCCCGATTTTCTGTGCACATATATTCCTGCCTATGTCCTGCTACGTCCACCCTCAAATTCAGCTCGCGGCGGAACAGCGCTTGTTCGTTCATTTCGCAGTCTTAATTTGTTCCAGAATGAGAAGTGGCATCAGGCATGTATATATCGATTTCAAAGGGATGTTTGTAACTTGCTCCTTTGTCTAGTAAATAAAAGAATTTCTATTTTCAATACTTAAAATCATTAGGTACTGTTGAATTTGTAAGGACAGAGACTAATTTTAACATTTCTCCAGCAGGGGATAAATAGTATCCCTGGCAGAGATCCATTAATATTTCTCTAGCCAGGGATATTACATTCTTTAGCCAGGGACAATCCCCGGCACCCCCCCCCCCCCCGTCAATTCGCACCCTGTCGAAAATTGCTTTCCATCGTTTCTTTTCCAAAGAAAAGAAGTCTTGTTGTTCTCTATCTATTGTGCTATTGTTGCTTAGCTGTGTTTTGAGCTCCCAAAAAGTCTTAACACATTTCATATGTTTTGCACTATTCTCGTGTCTAGAAAAATAGTCAGAGCAATGTTGCCAATCCCTATAACGAACACTAATAAGCTGAATATTTTCTCCTTCGGACCCTCCAAATATTTTGCATGCAGAGCAAAATGCGGTATCTAATGAAACAGAATATAAAAGCCAAGTTCGTCTAACTTTTTCACCATTTTTCAATGACTTGTAAAAATACGAATAACTAAATCCTCTACCAGTTTCACTTGTAGGAAATTTAAAATTTTCACTTACAGACATAAATTCCGTCTCAATTAAAAGTTCAATAGTTCTAATCATTTCGCCGCCCCTTATGTTTGGCCGCCCACGTGCGGTGCACCATCTTGCCCCCCGCTAGGATCGGCACTGCATTAGGTAAAGATTTCGCTTTAATGGACATAGTTTCTTACGATTGGATTATAGAAAGCTGTTGTAAAACAAATGAAGTTATGATATCTCCCCTCAAAGTGAGTAAGTAGTATTTTACCTTTTTCATGTAAATAAATTGGGTTGCTGCTTTAATTAAATCTCACAGCTGGTTTAATCATGATTGCATTTCTGTATTCTGACTGTACTGCGAATTCGTTTTATAACTAGAGACTATAGTGAAATTATATTCTATTTATTAAAAAATACTTTTTTATAGTGTATTAAGATATATGTAATGTATTTGCCTTGATTTAAAATTTATTTTCTCGGGCTTATAATCATAGATTACAGCTCTGATAATAAAAAATGAAGAAAATGAATAATTCAATATATTAATCTAAAACAGCAATTTTTCATAAAACACCGTTTTTCTAGCTTAAAATAATAATCTTAATTGAGTACAGATATATTAATTAAAAAAGGACGGATTTTGTAAAAACGCTCATTATATAGCTTAAATAATAATTATAATTGAGTACAGTTATATTAATCAAAAACGGACAGATTTTGTAAAAACACTCCTCTTTTTTATTATTATTTAGGCTAAATGGAACTGTTGTATAATGCTCAAAAATTGAGAATTTTTCGCTCCATTGATTTTTGTCGATTAATGGAGCAAATTTTACTCAATCGGGAGAATGGCTGTTTGAAGTGATTGAGTAAAAATATACTCCGTTTGATTATTATTTTACTCAGTAGATTTAAGCGTGTACTTCCAATTAGAAAAGTTCGTCAAATTAAGAGTAGCTTTCAGATATGAGACATTATTTTACTTGGAGTTATATACATATTAAAATAGGAAATTTAATTTTTATACGGTCCCTCTTTTCATACCATTTATAGTTAGAAGAATGTTGCTCTTTGCCTAAGAAACTTAATAAAGCAAACCCCGTGTCTCTAAGTGAAATAGTCAGCGAGAAAATTAATTTTGAAAATGATGACTTACACCACTTTACCTACTGTGTTGGCGTCAGTTTTCAGGCGAAAATATCTTTACTTTAGGGGACCAACTATGAGTTGATAAAAGATAAATAAAGATCCCATTGTTGGGAAAAGCAATCAACGCATTCAAATATGTGAAATTAACAGGTATAGTTTTGCCTAAAATGATCGGTACTGTTTTATGAAATTAGCGATAATTTATTTTTTTAGGGGGGGGGGGTCATCCATTAATTACATCACGCTTGTAGAGAAGGAATTTTAAAGTGTAAAAGAGAATGACAAAATAATGACGTAGGTTACTATGGTGTGGTAACTTTCTCTAAAAACTGCTAAACATGCTTTACAGGAAAATTCTAAAGCTAAATTAGGATTTGAGGAGTCAATTGTGTCTATCGAGTCACTATTAACATATATTAACGTCAGTTGAAAAGTAGTTACATTTTTCTCACTTTTGAGACATCCCCTTAGTGCTTGGCGACAAATGCCAAAATTTTCAAATTGCAATATCTTACTAACTATTTCACTTAGAGACACGGGACTTGTTTTATTAATTTTCTTAGACAAAGAGCAACATTCTTCTAAATATAAAGGGTAGGAAAGGAGGGACCGTATAAAAATTAAATTTCGTATTTTAATACGTATACAAGCCCCAGTAAAAAAATGCCATATCTGAAAGCTACTCTTAATTTGATGAACTTTTCTAATTGGAAGTATGTTTCGATCACTTACGGTTTAAAAAATAATCGCCTTAGCATCTATTTTGAATCTCCCGGTATAATTTTTGCTCTTCGACGCATCGGTGGAAATTGTTGAATGACAAGATCCATGGAACAAAATCCAAAGGTCTCACCTTAAAATCAAGGTCAGAAACTCGTTGGTGTGGAAATGCTTCGGCTACAAAATCATTAAATGAAAATTATGGAGAAATCATTGCTTTGTTAAAAATTTAATCTTCGGATAACCCGAGTCTGTGACCACAAGACATGAAGCTAGTTCGCTATTAAAAAAATAGAAAAGTTAGAAACAGCCATATTCGCAAAGACCTGGGATGCAATTCATCAGAGGGTTAATAATGTCAGTACAGTGATTCAGAGTCCAACTATAAATCTTTCAATTGTTCCTATGCTTTTTAACTCCTTGTTAGAATTTTCAGATTTTGTTAGAAACAGATTTGGTGAATTTGAACATAAAGCTAGTTTTTAGTACAGCATAAAAACTATGCTATTAAGCGAAAAAATACGACCTGTACAATATCTGCATGATGGGAATGCTGCTAATGCTGAATTGATGGACGGGATTTCATGCTTTTTATGTGCTGTGCTATATACTAATTGTTCATCTGAAATCCAGAATGTCTACATATGAAAATGCATCAAACAAATTTGCATGTTTATTTGATGCAGATAAACATACTGGTCATGAGAAAGCGAAACTTTTACAGTCTTGTATCCTGCTTATTTAGAACCTTCATTTCCTGACGAATTTGTACACTTTTCATCCATTGAGGAGCCAGAAGATTTTATTGTTGACAAACTTAAAAAAATCAAGAAAATCGGTATATCAGACACTTTTGAAAATGTAGAAACGGCATTAAAACTCTTTCTAACATTGCCAATTTCAAATTGCAGTGGAGAAAGATCATTTTCACTGTTGAAAAGGGTTAAATCTCCTTTAAGAACTTCAATGACTGATAAAAAATTATCAATGCTTGAAATACTATCGATTGAAGGGGAAATAACCAAAAACTTAAATTTTGATGATATAATTACTTCATTCACGGCTGAAAAGTTTAGAATAAAGATAATTAAAATGTAATTCGCAAAATGTTTTATATCATCCATATTTCTTAATTTCATTCTGGTAAGAATTTTATATTTGTTCATAAACGAAGTAAATTATGGTCATTGTCTTTTTGTTTACATTTTTTTTTTTCAAGGTTTGCAGTGAGTTAGTAGTTTCCGGTTGAAGAACTGGTACTTCAGCCAGTATATGATAGAATATGAAGGGTCTGGGAGAAAAACTGTTAAGTTCAAATAAGTTGATTTTCCAGAGACATGAGATTTTCATTGTCCATTCTTTGAACACTTTTTTTCAAGCAATCTTTTTGAGTGTATTCTCATTGTTTTTTCAACCAATGGTTTTGTATATGAATAATTCTACTAACAGACAACAGAATGCGATAGAAACCTCGAAATTGACCCAAAAATGTACTTGTCGTTTCTTCCCTGGACCCTTCATATTATCGTAAAAAATATTATTGCTGAACTATTCCATTTCACTTTGTATTTTGATTAAGTAATCATTCTCAAGATCTATAACATTCTTTTTGGTATGGCTATAGTGTGATATGAAAGTTGTTTCATAGGGTATAAGCAAAACTGTAGCTAGGTTTCTTTTTCGGTGAGGTGTGTATGTGTGTGGGGGGTGAACCCGTAACCCCCCCTCCCCCCCGCTGGCTACGGCTTTGGTTATAGAGGAGAAGCTTTCATAAGGTGAAGGAGTGCCGCCGCTGACACTTTTGCCCTGGGCTCCCATTTCCGTAAATCAGTCCCTGATCACAATACTGAAGTTTTTGAAATGTTTAAAAATATTTGTGTATAAAAATTTCAACGTAATGATGTCAGTCAAATAAAAACATTAATACATCCATTTGAATATCTTCTATATCTATGGAAAACGAAATTTTTTGAAAAAAGAAAAAAAAAAACGTGTAATGTGATATTTGGCGCCTTTCGCCTGAAACAAAGGAATAGGCAGCCGCCTACTTCGCTTACCCCTCAAATTGGCCCTAGCAAAATTCGATACCGATGCGATGCGCGTACTACAAAATCGATACATTCCTCCCTCTCCCCTCCTGTGAGGAGACACGGAGACACACACTGTCTTTTGGGGATTGCATTTGACGTATAAGTAATGAGCCGGAATAGAACCTATCCGAAAATAAGCAGTGATGATGAATACCAAAATTCTACTCTTGAAATTCAAACTCAAAATTTGTATTTAAGTTCTGCCCTGGCCTGGATGATTCATTTCTCTGTATATAAAGTAGAGTAGACTTTAATTTTTTGGGGGCTTTGTTTACAAATTTACTTTATTAACAATTTAAGGCAAGGTGTTCTCTCCGTGAAGCAGGGCCGGCCCAAGAGGGGTGCGAATGTAGGCGATCGCCTAAGGCCCCGCGCTTATAGAGGCCCCGCTCCTGGGCCATTTTATTGCTATCTCATAAGACATTATAGAGAAGAGGCCCCGCTCTTGCGCTTCGCCTGGGGACCCGCATGCCTCTCGGGCCGTCTCTGCGTGAAGACACGAAGCTCTGACATTTTGACTGCTTTGATTCATGAAGAATAAATTGGATAATCAAGCGATGGCAATGACTGCACTTTTTGGAACTTCAAAGTATTAAACCCATCGATTAAAATTTATTTTGGGGCAGGAACAAATGGCGATGAAGGATCTCTCTCAGCTATTCCTCCCGTTTCCCCGATTTATAACACTTTTCCAGAAAAAGTAAAATTGTTTTCTACAGATTAAAACATTGAATAAAACAGGGAATTTTTCTGAATGTGGTCGCCAATCCAAGAAAAAATTGTCCTGTACATCGCTTCTGGTTAGCTCTTTTCAATTTAACCCTTTATCTACCAAATTAGGCATTGCCAAGAATATCAACTTGAAACTGCTTGTTTCTTGTTAGGCAATGAATGATCAATACTGATAAATGAATGATGTAAAAGAAAACAGAATGAAATTATTATACTAGCTGTACGTCTTATGACTGTTGCATAAGTAGGCTTGCCAGATTTCTGAAATATTCAACCGGGACACCGGAATGCCCCCAGTGTCCCGGGTATTCAAGGGTAAGTTTGCCCGACCTGTGGCTGAACTTGCGCTCTCAACTGGGAGACGGAAGATGCCTGGTTCAAAACCAGGTCGAGTCCGTCGACCAAACCGTTCGGAGTTTCCCGTGGTTTCTACGAAACTTCGCCTAAATACGGGTTAGGATCCCTTAGAAAGTCCACCACGGAGGAAAATCTCCTCCCCCTGGTCCAGATTCCTGGCCGTAACACTCCATTTACATTTTCCCCTCAAGGGTACACACTTTTGGCGGGTTTTTGGAGTGTTTTAGAGGATATAGTTTATTCTCAATGCTGTGAATAAATGGTTATTTATTAAGAACCTGAACCAGGGGTATTAATAAATGACACAAGCATATAAATTTAAACATTTTATTTCTTACATGTTAATATTTATAAGTGGCTTAAGTAAAAAGAAACATTTTGAATGAAGAATAAAGATTTGAACAATACTTTTATTAGCACATAACCACTCTTCGATAGTTCTCACTTTTTATACAGTACAGTGAAACAAATGACAAAGTAATTATCCTTAAAAATCCTTCACATGTAATTATTTTTAGACTTTTTTGGTCATCTATAATCCAATTCAATTTTTACCGGGACGTGAAGTAAACCGGCCGGGACACCGGGATTTTGTCTGCAAACCGGGACTGTCCCGGTCAAACCGGGACGTTGGCAAGCGTATGCATAAGCAATCAATGAGTCTTTTAACTGAGCCAAACACGAACAAAACTGAAGTCATATACCACTTTGAATGGCATACTTTTGCAAAATTTAATCTTTTATTCATAAAGCCGATGTCAGAAAATTCACTAATACTCATATTTTGTTTCGTTGACTTGATATGATTGTAAAGTGAGCCGAAAGCTATCTGTTTAAATACAGAGGTTTATGGGCGTAGCCAGCGAGGGGCAGGGTGGGGCAGCTGCCCCCCTAAAATGAGCTAGTCATAGGGTCTGATTATGACAAACCGGGCATTCTCTGGTTAGACTCCATGTCCTGCCTCCCCCCCCCCCCCCAATGAAATTCCTGGCTACGCCCTTGCAGAGGTTCCCAACTGGTGGCACGTGAAGCGAGTGACAGTTTAAAAAATAATTGTGCTTTCACATTTTTATCTCTCTATTCTAAAAAAAAGTAAGAGCCGCTGCCGTCGCTGTCGCCGCTTTCAAAAGCTTGTTGGCCTATCTTCTCCTAAACCGTGGGAATTTGAATTTCCAGAAACATGTCCACTTATTCGGAAAATTCCGAGGAAACTGATAAGCTGACTTAAATTTCAAAAATCGAATTATTTTAGAAGATATTAATAAAAAACGGAAAAAATAAACAGAATGGTTGCCAGATTTGACATAAAATCGTTCATTCCTTTGCAACAAAGCAACTCCAAGTATGTAGAATCGCGTGAAATTCACAAACAAGAAGTCTAATTACACCAATATTACGCCAAATTAAAAAGTATATGAAATAAATAACTCAAAGTGCGTTACATAAAGTTAACAATTTTCAAATAGTAAGTTCGCTTAGACAACAGGAGTTTAGAATGAGCGACTATTCGTTTTTCCAGAACAGAATAACTAATTGTAAATGATTTTAAAAGTGCCATCTTGGCATTAGGAATAATCTGGCAAAAGGGTATCTTTCCAAGCAGGGTGAACTTCGCGTTCCAGAATGTTGGAACCCAGTATCTTGAAAAATAATTAAAATCCAGATTATTTTAAAGCCGGTTCGGTCCAGCTGGAGTATTTGCTACCAGTAGACATATTTGGCGGCATTCATTATGCCATTATAGCAGTTATAATAAGTACACTTTGGATATTTGCCAGCGCGGCGAGATGATATAATTCGTGGTGCGCCAAGAGATGGCCAAAATTTTCACCCCCTTTTCAAGAAGAATCAGTCCGTGACCCTGCAGATCTAGACTCACGGAAAATATCACGTGGATGGCCCCCGTTCTAAAGAGGGTATGGCAAAAGCGGGAAGATAGCAACCCATAAATTACTCCAGCCACAGCCAGTGTCATTGTGAAATCCGTGTAAGGTACATGCAACGCTTTGAAGTACAGTATTTTGCAATGAATTTCGTGTATTGATATCGGAGATGTGTAGCAAGGGTATAATAAGAGTTCCTTTATCAGCAGCAATAATTAAAACTTGTCTTTAGAAAAATATTTTAAAACGCTAGAAACATCGCACTTATTATCGCTTGTTTTGAAAAATTTTTTTTAAATATTTTATTCTTTTTTTTCACGATTTTAAAATGCATTAATTTTAATTTAAAATGCGTGCGCTCACTGTCTCAGGAAGGAAGGAAAAAAAGAAAAGAAGGAAAATTTGAAGGAAGAAAATTGCGTTAACTATTTACATATATTTACCTCAAAATTTACTTATTCGTTTTAGTTGTGGACGCAGGATCTTATTTTAGGCTGGGTATTCAGAGCACGTGACATGCCGCTTCCATTTTATAGTTGTCCTAGAAACTACACAGATAGTATCAAAACACGTACTAAAATAATCTTTTACACATTATGAAGGTTTAATTTCTACCTGAAAATCAATGTAAATTATCTGAATATTTTAATTGAATCCAACAAATTATTCGAAGAGTTTAGTTTCATAAATTGACATTTATTTTCTTATTTTATAAAGATAGTTGCAAGTTATGCATAAATGTATAAATTTAATAATATCTGATGCTGATAACTAATAAGTAGTTCGACAAAATCCTCTAAAGTTTTAGACATTCTAAAATTTAAACTTTTGGTCAGAGAAAAGAGAAAATCAGATTTTTTTTTTTTTTTTTTTTTTTTTTTCCCGGAAACATATATCGTAATTTAATGTGTTCTCTTGAGTATTTGCAGATCCTGAAATATTTGACCCATTAATCGTATATAGAACATTGTAAAACTAAAATAAAAAATAAAAAACTGTTAAATTTTTTTAAAGCATTTTCTTAAATTCTTGTTAAATATTTTTTGCAATTCCCCTAAAGAACTCTTGAGCAATGTGACAGAGGCGTTTAAAAGTTTAATGTTAAGAAAATCTTCATGCACGGGTGATTTGTGAAACGTAAATTAATTTCATTTAAGTAATATTCCACAATAACTTTTTTTTCAGGGTTTCCCGCAAGTACCCTACAGATGGTGTTCACACATTTTTGTAACGATTTTGCAAAGATATACAGGGTGTCCAGCCTTAATGTGACCCAATAGCTAATTCCCGAACCATTCGGTTTAGATATGCACTTCCAATTTGAAAAATGTTTTAAAAAAGGTAAAGAATGTTTTTACGTGCTTTTCGAACCAAAAAACCCATTTAGAAAAAAATTACAAAAATTAAATTTTTATACGGTCCCCAGGTCCTATCACTTATATTTAGGAAAAGATGCAGTACACAAAAACAAAGTAAACACAAAAAGTTTCATTTTATTACGATAAAAACTGACCAAGTTATGGAACTTTGAAAATCATACATTTCATCCATTTTCTCGGCCAATTTCAAGAAGCTAGTAAAGGACCGTCTCCAAAGTGAAATTAATTGGAACTCTGCCAGGAAACTTTCGCTCTTGCACGTCACTCTTATGTGAATCGTTTTTAAATTTAAAAGTACATACATTACGTTAATATTACATTAATTGAGTACTTAAGAAACAAAATTTATTCTGTGTACGTGTAAAACATAGATAAAATAAAATATTTTGGAAGAAGAAAACTTTTCAAAAGCAGCTCCAAAAACTTAGACTTATTTGCCTGCGGCTTCAGACTGATTTGCTGAGGTACTGATCATGGCAAACGTTAAAAATCTGTTGTGTAGTCGCCTGCAATTGCATACAGTCGTATTCTAATATTACGAATTCTAGCACAGGAGAACGAGATGTATACAAATGAAGAATACTGCGAAATGGTCCTGTTGTATGGGCAGTGTAATCGAAATAAGAGAGAGGCGGCAAGACTTTATGCCATTAAAATTCCCAGTCGAAGACATCTATCTTATTGCACAATTGCCCGTGCTGTTCAACGCTTGCATAGAACTGGGAGTTGTCATAGACATATTCCCTTGTCTCGTGCCACACCTTCAAGCTTGCGGATACCCGCTGAGGATGTTCTAGGATATGCCCTGGCACATCCTGAAAGTAGTGTCCAGGATATTAGCAAGGCTTGTTCCTACTCAAAATCGACGTTGTGGAACATATTACATACGTACGGTGCATTTTCTTATCGTCCAGTCCTGGCGCAGGAGCTAATTCCTGGAGACCAGTTGTATATAGCGTGCCTATATACTAGGAGAGTGGCGACAATGGTTGAAAAACCAGTCACTGAGAGTGCGCGAGCTTGAGATTTTTACCAGGTTTAGGGTTACCGATAAATGGCTGCACTTCAGCGGTACTCGCCCATGTGGCGTTTTTTTTTTTTTTTTTTTTTTTTTTTTTTTTTTTTTATCGTGCAGTAGATTGAGATGCTATCGAAGCGATAGCGTTTAATCTATAAGGTACTTGAAGATGAAGAATAAAGATATTTAAAAAAAATAATAATATTTCAAACTGTAATCGTGTATATTTTTTAATGCTGAAATTTTTTGAAATAGAAATATTTTACTAATTTCTTTCAATAAGAGATAATTTTCCATGCAATATTTTCGATGAAACTTATGATTTTGGATTACGAATAACATTCAATATATTTATGTTTTAATATAAAATTTTATAGAAAATGCAGTTTTTAGGAAAACAAGTACTATCACTTTGACGCAATTAATTCAGTTATAAAACCTTATTTAGGCTGTTGAAAGATATTTAGATTTTTTAACTGTATATAACATTTATAATATTAAGACTTTTTATAAAAACACTTTAAAAATTAAAAATTTATTTTAGTTGCACTGTTGTCTGTATGTTAAGCAATAAATTTAGGATGTCTGAAGACAGCCTAAAATCTTTTATGGAAATAAAAGTAATACTGCTATTCAAATTTCCTGTTAAAGCATTCTAACACTAAAAAAAACAGTGCCATTGCTTAAAATATATTGGAGAAAATAAATCAATATTAGATATTTAGTACTATTACTAATTTAAAGCTTGAAGTACAAATGATGAAAAAAAAATAAATAAAGCAATTTATAAATATGTTATTTTGTTTACACAAAGCACACTAGATCTATCTGACGAAAGGGAGAAATGCCTTAGGGGGAAGACTTTTTTAATGGATTTCAAGAAGTTGGATTTCATGACAACAGGGGAACCCCCCCCCCCAAACTCCAGACCATTATTCATATTCCAGCCATATACCAATATGTTCAATGTTTTATCCACTTACAATGCATCGGCCACATTTTACTAATTGGAAATTTTTTGTACGGTGTCCGTATAAAAATTCAATTATTTATTTATTTTTTTTCGATTTAATCTCCTGAAAATTTTTATCGATACTATAAAATTCTGGTTTTTTTACGTGACTTTCCTATTTATTGTATATGATCAATACTGTAAAATCACTTATTTTCACTTATTATTATCACTTATTTAAAAATGAAAGTGTACGAATAATTCAGATATAGGTTAAACTCTTAAAAGAAAGCTTCAACTTTGACATATTAAATGACACCTAGTATAAATCAACAAAAATTAACACATGCTATTCAGTTATATTTTTTAATTTCATACAAAATTATAAAAGCGTTTAAGACCCACACGAACACACACACACACACAAAAGGATGGAGAGAGAATGAATGCTATTATACATTAGATTCTTTTCACTTTCAAACAGACAGCCGTGAATTGGCGAGTATAATTCTAGGCCAATCTCAATAAAAATATCGCCAAACGTGACATTTTCATTTTATGAAGTTTAAACAGTAAATATTATCATTATACGCAACCCTATGATATAATTTCTGTTGTATATAATTTTTTTTAAGTTTCACAAAGTTGGAACACCAATTATAATGTGTTCGTAACAAAACAAGTAGAAGAAAGGTGTATTTTAAGAGAGAAAAGAGTCATTCACAAACGAAACTATCACAAAAGTTTGTTATTTACAAATTACTTAGGAAAATCTCTTCTTTGAAATTTATTCGCCACAAATCGTCAGACATTTTAAAATGAAGAATCGAAACAGAAAATTAATGAAATTATTTATTCGTCAGAAAAAGCGTTTTATACCAAGACCATTTCAAAACGCAATGCTTTTTCAATGGGGAGAAATCTGGACACTGCCTGGGGCGGTAAAAGTAGCTGCCTGACCAATGAGGGGATGACTTGTCGTTGTCATCACTCTCCTAGTATTGAGGCACGCTAGTTGTATACATCTCGTTCTCCCATACTAGAATTCGTAATATTAGAATACGGCTGATGCAATTGCAAGCGACTACACAACAGATTTTTAACGTTCGCCATGATCAGTATCGCAGCAAATCAGTCTGAAGCCTCAGGCAAATAAGTCTATTTTTTTGGAACTGCTTTTGAAAAGTTTTCTTCGTCCAAAATATTTTATTTTATCTATGTTTTACACGTACACAGAATAAATTTTGTTTCTTAAGTACTCAACAAACGATTTACATAAGAGTGACGTGCAAGAGCGAAAGTTTCCTGGCAGAGTTCCAATTAATTTCACTTTGGAGACGGTCCCTTACTAGCTTCTTGAAATTGGCCGAGAAAATGGATGAAATGTATGATTTTCAAAGTTCCATAACTTGGTCAGTTTTTATCGTAATAAAATGAAACTTTTTGTGTTTACTTTGTTTTTGTGTACTGCATCTTTTCCTAAATATAAGTGATAGGACCTGGGAACCGTATAAAAATTTAATTTTTTTAATTTTTTTCTAAATGGGTTTTTTGGTTCGAAAAGCACGTAAAAACATTCTTTACCTTTTTAAAAACATTTTTCAATCTGGAAGTGCATATCTAAACCGAACGGTTCGGGAATTAGCTATTGGGTCACATTAAGGCTGGACACCCTGTATATAGAAATAAATATAAGAATTTTATTTTCTAATGTGTTCAGTCTGATAGCCCTTTCTTTGAACCATCATATTACATCTTGATTTCAAAGATGAAAGTCCTTTACTTAAAACATCAAGGCTGATTTGTTCCACTCCTCCATCACAATCTTGTAGTAATATAATCTTTTGTAGTAATATATGAATGCATCTTGTGTTTGCGTGATTATGGCAACGCTATACTAGGGCAATCTGCCAAGGATGGGGGGGTGCCTAGGTAGGAGAACTTTCAAAGGGGTTCTAAAGCGTATTCACGTTACATCTGGAAAAAACCTACCAAAAATCCAGACTGTTAGATCGACAGCTGCTCGATGGGACCCGATCCCGGGATCTTCACTCTTCGGCCGTCTACCATTTTCAGTGACATAACTACTGTGCGATGGTAAGGCTATAAATGTATCTTAAAGTAGAAATATAATTCAACTCATCTTCGTTTAGAAATATATTTAATTTTATATTTCAATTCCATTCATTATCACTGAAAAATAACATTCAATAAATACCTGTCACACATTTTTGCTTTCATGCCTTTTAAGATGCAATTTATTCCAGGGAAAATTCATGTATATGTAAAAAAAAAAAAAAAAAAAAAAGTTACTATTACATTTGTTTGTTCATCTTAAAATACACTGGAATAAAATAAACTAGAAGTTTCTGTAGAAAATTTTACTTAATTGATGTTTTAGACGTATTTCGTATTTTGTGTGTATTAAGAAAATACATGTATTTTGCATTTTTTCAATTTAGAAAGCATTTTGTATTTTGTAAATTTTTGTGTGTGAATAAATGTAATTAGTATTTTGCATCGAAAATACATTTTTTAATGTATTTTGCCCAACTCTGTTTCTGTAGCTGCTTTCAAAGAGCATTGCAGAGCAAGCAGTAATTATTTTTATTTCCAACGGAGGGGAGTAGAAGAGGGGACTCTTCTACTTCCCCGTTGCACTGGAGAGAGTATGAGGGAACGTCCTCTAAGTGAAACTGAACTCCCCCTCTCTAAACAACGGGGGATGAGGGGGAGAAAAGCAACAAACTTTAGGTTTACCATTGCCGATCTCTGGGAAGATACGTGAAAGGTTGGATAACGGTTTTCCGGGAACCTTACATGAGCAGTAATTATAGGTCGTGAGCATATGTAAATCGCCAAATAATGAAAAATCGCCATTGGTGGCAAGCTATCCTTGCTGTTCCGTAGTTTTTATCAAAGAAAACTTATAAAGTACTGTTTTCTCAGAGCTAATTATTAACTATACATATACGCAAGTCGCCAAATTATGAAAAATCGCCATGTGTTGCAAATACGCAAGGCAAGGTGTCCAATAGGTTTTACGTAATTAAAAATACAGCTGAAACAGATGTTCTGATTTTATTACGCTTTAGCTCCTAATTAATATAACATTTAAATGGCAACATTAAATATCATTGTGTTTCTGAGGAAAGCTAATAATTTTTCCAGCGACCATACGCGGAGTCCGCACTCCAGGTGGAGTATAGCTCAGGACCCGTAGAACACGGATTCCTTGAAGTTTAAATATTTATGTACCAATGAACATGCAAGAACCAAGCAATTTGCAGCTCAGTAACATTCTATCTGATCCAATCTTTGGGTTTTGTCTGATAAATTATGTCTTTTTTACGAATAAGCCTTATTAGGGGCCCGAATGCCTCATACGAAAAGCGAGCGTAGCGAGTCTAGGGGCCTTGGCCCCTAGTGAAGTAAAAAAATGCAAAAGCTGAATTGTTTACGGTCTTTTTTTGAGAACTAAAAAAATGTGTCATATTCCTTGCAAAATAGCATCTCAGCCAATCTTGTCTTCGACGAGAAGATATTATGCAAACAGGATTGATAAACGATTATCAGTATCGCTGAGTCACTGGAAATAGCAAAATTTCTGAGCTTTTTGGAACTTTTCATTTTATATTACATTTTAGTCAAAAATTTTTGTACTTTTTTAAAAAATTCCACCCCCCACCCCACCAACCTTCCGGAAAGTATTCTTTTAAGTGGTCCGTTGGTAAACGGGAAGTGAAAAAGTGGTTCGCGAGTTAATTGAGTTGGGAACCACCGATTTAAACCTTACCAGTGGCGGCTCATGGGATACAGCAAGTACAGCCGGGCTGCACTTGAAATTACCAGCACATACTTTAAAATAATTTATTCTACTAATTTTCCTAAATTCAGATTAGAATTGTGGAATTCCTGCGGTAAATTAAAAAAATCTCCGAAAAAAAAAAAAAAAAAAAAAAAAAAAAAACGTATTGTGGCCGGATCGCTCATTCAGAAAAAAAGCACTTTAATCTTCCCGCAATTCAATTGGGAAAATCTTTGGTTCAGCCCAGAGCGCTGAAAGAAAATTGGCAGCACCGTTGCCATGACAACGACTACGTAAGCAGCCTCTCCGGGTCCGGCATAGGCAGTATGCAGCTGATACAGCCGATGAACGATTTTTTAACGGCGGCTGAACTTGAGAACTCGACTAACTGATTGGCTCGGACGAGGAGTGAGGGAGGGGGTAAGGAGAATATATGTTTGGAAAACTCTCGACTTTATATTGCTGAATTTATCAAGAAGGTAAGCCTGAATAGACGCTTATGAATGGACAATTACCCATCAAAGCAGTATTGTTTTTAAGTAAGCAAGAACTGGCATTTAGAGGACATGGCGAGCGAGAAAATTCTTTAAACATGGGAAATTTTAAAGAGCTTTTAAAATTATTGATATCTGAATTAAAACAACGCCTTTTTATTGGGACATCACTGACCGATTCGCATGTTTAAAAGAAAGGAGGATTGATTTGACTTATAAAAAATAAGTAAGTTTTCTTTTTTTTCTCTTTTTTTCTCAAGTTATCGTTACAGAAGAAAATTCTAAGGAAACTTCGAATCAGACACGGATTAATGCAATTTTGAGGATAAGAGCGGCTGGTTGAAATTTATGTCCATTTTATGGAAGTAAAATAGGATCTCTTACATTTTTTTATGTAATTTCTTTTTTTTACCCCTCGGTGAGGGCTTAATCCGCCAGCTTTCGAATTCAGTAAAAGATTTTCCAATCCTGTCCGGAGGAAAGGGGGGGGGGCTCATATGCTTCCGGCTGCACTAACAGTTTTGACCACGGGCCGCCACTGAACCTTACTGTTATAGAACGTGAAGTCATGATATACACGGATTTAAAGAAGTATTTGGTAGTTTTTTTTAAAGAAACAGTTTCAATGAATTAATATGTTTTTTGGTTAACAATTTTATTTTTACGATACTTCTAAGTACCGTCAAGTGTTTATTTTATGACTAGCCACCTTCGGCGACCAGTTTTGGTCGTCGATGGCCGTTTCGAGACCAAAATGTGCAGTCTAGAGCACACTGGCTGCTTCGCGACTGGCTTGTGCAACCTACGGCACACGGGCCTCTTCACAACCGAAATTTGCAACTTGCGAGTTGTCCGGCTTCAGCAACCAGCTGGTCCGACCGTTTCACGTCCAGCCTATGCAACGTACGGGCCGCTTTTACACGTTTCGGTGAGCGGCCGCATCCAGCGACCAGCTGGTCCGCTGACGGCCTCTTCGCGACCAAAAAGTGCAACCTACGGACTACCCGCCTTCGGCGACCACCTGGTCTGTAAACGGGCCGCTTCGAAAAAAATTAGTCCAATCTACAAAAAAAGTGCAATCTACAAAATAAAGTGCAGTCTATCAGCTTTTCAATGAGAATCTATAACTAAGCATGTATAAGTCAGTAAAAACTCACTGCTGTAGAAGCAAGCATACCTTTTCTATATAATCACAATGGTTTTAATATATTTTTTTACAATCGCAATAGTAGTTATACACCAATAACATCACATAATAGCACACGATTTGGCATCCTTAGGATTAGCAAAATCTAAAAACGGTTGAAAAAATGCATTTTGAAAATACTCTCAGTAGTCTCCAAAGAAAATGTTTGAAAAAAAAATTATCCGTCATAATGACAAGTACATTTGTTCTTGCATATCTCTCTTGCAATACATGGTACGTCGAGCATAAACCATGCTTTATTATACATCAGCGTTCTGAATAAATTGTCTAATATGAATCTTCAAGTCAGTTTTTTCGTCGCGAAGCGAAACGTAGATAAGTCTTTCCAAGTGCCATGTACTATTTACAGAAGCATTGGATTCTAAGGATGATCCACCCAATCGTCCAACTTTGGTCTTTTCGACGAAGGTACATAAATGCACATTTTGGCGAATGTTAGGTTAATGTGTGGGTTTGTCTCATAAGGCTCAGAAGGAATACCATATGTTAAAAGTTTGTTGGTTGGGGGATATATCTTACACATTGAACCACGTTCTAACTTAATTGTAGTGGTTTCACAGTTCGCTGGTTTAAAATCTAAAGTTCGTTTAGATCCAAAACTTAGAATGCATGCACATGATGATAGGTCCAGAGAAAACTCTTCGTAGTTACCGTCTTCAATTTTAGATTGTCCGTCAGAGGATGTTCACTTGCACCAAATTAAATTCATAATTTGTTGCTTTCTGTAGATCTTCCCGTAGTTTTTGCAAAATGGGTAACCAAGGAAAAACAGAGACTGCCGTTCCAGAGAAACTGTAATTTATTCCCTCATCTGCGAAAGCAATTACTTTCCGGGTCGAAGTATTATCCTTTTCATTAATTTTCGAAGGTTCTGCATCAAAAGGTAACTGTGATAATTCTTGCAGTAACACATCAGCATCACTTTGAGTGTAAAACTCAGGAGTGTATTCAATGTTAAAAGTATTTTCAATCAATTGAAGCAAAGACATTTTTTTCAAAAACACGAAAAATCAACTAAAGCATAAAACTAGAGACACACGTCTAAAGTGAAGGTACTCACAGCTATGGAATGCAATCCCGATCGCGCGGAAACGGGATCCTGCGGGATCCCACACAAATATTTGCGGGACTAGTCCCGCGGGATTAATACTGTAATCCCGCGGGATTGAAACTGAACAATAAATTATTTTTATTACAATTTCAAGCCTATTTCCCGATCATCCATTGGCCAAAAATGGTTGCATAAGATCAGTAAAAAGAACCAGTGATCTTCGGTGCTCATACGTATTGGCAGGTAGGTGCTGTAAAGAAGGTTATTTGGTTGGGCTGATTTAAATTTAAAGACTGCGTTATGATATGAATAAACCAGGTACGATATACACTTAGTTGCAATATAAAAAAGAGACGTTAAATACTTGAAACTATTTTATTAAACATATACTATTGAAACATTATTATAACGGGCGGTGGTGGCTCAGCGAAAATAAAATGCGTCCTATATGGACAGTGAAATTAAGGTGGAATAAAATAAAAATTACGCCAGCACAGAATTACACATTGGCGAGAACAATAACTTGGCTGAGATTAATAGCGCCAATTCCAGAGCAACCCTAACAGTTAATCCAATAAAATTACAATGACGCAATCGCGAGCAAATAATTTTAAAGTCGTCGCAGGGGAACAACTAAATAACATACGCCAGCAGGATGCCAAGAGGAAACTCAAAAAGGCCGTTGATTTTGCAAACGGACGTAATATAATCTATTTTTAGCACACCGGTCTGAAGAGACGAAACAATTAAGAACAAAAAGAATAGTGCATACAGGGAAAAGTAAATATACAGATTTAAAAGCCGAAATGACAGGAAAATGAAAACAGAAGTGATTTAGAATTCTTGAATTTTGGATAGATTACATTAAAGAAAGCCAAAGTAAATGATTATTAAATTAGATATGTGATCTTCATCACATATATACTTCCCTCAACCAGAAAAAAAATTTTTGAAGAAAATTTTTTTAATTAGTTACAATTAATGTCTTTAAAATTTTAAATAAAATGCTCTGTTTGGCTGGCTTAAACAATTAAGAAAAATCATAAACATATACAGACAAAATTATACAACTGCAAAATTACTGCTGACCACCACCAAAAAATGTTCACAGAAAGAAAAATTGTCATGACAAAATAAAAATAATAAGTGCTAGCAATAAAAAGAAATGTCGACAAAATAAAAAGGGAGCATTTAGCTCACAATACAAAGGGGCATTTTAGCTCATCCTTTTTTTTTTTTTTTTTTTAATAAGGGGCATTTCAGCACACCCTTTTCTCTTTAATTGAGCATCTCAAGCTCATGTGCACATCAAAGATATACTGCTTAAACTTGCAGTGAGTACTCAAAATTATTATTTTTACAACAAACAACATGATCATGATTAAGTAGCGCTGTTCAATGGTTATAATTATAAGGCCTTTTAAAATGCATGCATGAAAAAATCAGTCAATAAAATTTGTGAATATGTAAATTTACCATAATATGCCATTCAAAAATTGCTTTGATGGCTATTTCTCACAAGTTTTGTACCATGGTAACAACAAGTGGTAGAAACAATTTAAATTATCTGGTAGCATATAAACATGTATACTACATAAGAGGAGAAAAATAAACACATATATTCAATACAAAATATACCCACACAAAATAACTATAAGACATTTTTGTTTTGGAGAAAAAATGAATCTATGTACAATACAGTCTATGAACATCAATTTAATTACAATAAAATAATGTGTAAAAATCACCTTCGAAACGGTGTAAGTTCTGTTGAATTGTAACTATTGTTTATGTAATTTATTTTAATGCAATGTCAATCTATATTTTATTATCAATTATAATTTTATTAAATTTTTGTTGTTATTATTTACTTCAGAAGTCCTAATTTATCAAGTGTTGATCTTAAAAGACATTAACTTAACGAAGACAAAACGATATATTGACAGATACAGCCAAATTCCAAACACACCTGTGATACCTGTTGGTCCAGCCAGACAGCACACAAAACATGCATACATTCCAATCAAGTGGGATCCCTCCATAATTAAACAGACATACATCAATATATCAGTGTCTAACAAGAAAATTAATAATTATGTGAAGGTAGGGGGGAAATTTTAAATAGCAAAAACATGATGATATTTAACTTTGAAAGTACTGAAATGTAGCCTTAAACTTGGAATGAAATTTAAATAAACTGTAAATATGATCGTAAAAATGCAGTCACGAAAATAAAAAAAAGAGACGTTTGTGGACATCTTCTAGAAAATATTGACTAAAGTAATTATTTAAGAAATTCAAGAAAAGAATTGTTGCGTTACTTAAGTCACCACATTAATTTTCAAAAGTGACAAAAATGTGAAAGAAAAAAAAAACACACAAGTACAAGTGAAAAAAAACATCAAAATGCAATTATAAAACAATACAATATACCCTAAAATTTCACTTATTAAATGTCTTAAGTGTTAATCTGATCAATACATAAGCATTTTATTAATAAAATATATGAAGAAACAACAGTTCACAAAAATCACTACAAATAAGCATATAACTAAGTAATCAGATAAATGTAAATACTCTGTAAATATATTTCAACTAAAGTGGTATTTTTATAACACTGTGAGTATTTGACAAAATAATATTGTATTAATTTACAAAAAGGCACATAAGAGTTTTAAATATATCATATTGTAGAAAAAGAAAATAATGAGATATTTCAAAGTATGATGTTATGTTTGTGTGTGTAAACAAAAGAGTGATAATAGACAAATACAATGTGTTCAAAAAAAATTGTAATGTACTACAGTACATCGGAGTGAAAATGTTTGAGAAAAATGCAACAAATATTCAAAAATTTTGTGTGTACAAAAAGCGGAAGGACAAGCACAATGAACTCAAAATGAGCATAACATCAGTGTGAACATATAAGACATAAGCACAAGTGTGATGAAAGAAAAAAAAAAAAAAAAAAAAAAAACAAGTGTGTGAAAGGTTGAGAGTCAGCAAGTGTAAGCAATGTAAACAAAAAAAAAAAAAAAAACATGAAAAATGCAAGTAAAATGAAAAAAGTGTAATTGTGGACAAACACAAACTTCAAAGATCAGTGACTATTCAAGTATGAATCTTATTTGAAGTACAACAAACAATGTGTGATATAGTGTAATTGTGAAAAGGAAAAAAAAAGGTAATCAAATGAATACCACTATACTCTTCCAAAGAATGCATGTATTAAACAGAGGCATATCAATGGCAGGAAAAAAATAAAACAGTGTATCTAAAAAAAGTAAAAAATGTGTGAACTGTACAACCTATGATAAACATGTAAAACTTGTATTTAAAAGGCCAAAAATGGAGTGAAACACAAAAACATAAAGTACACTATTAAAACGGTGTTCAAAATAAATAATGTGTAAAAAAATCAGTCAACATGGGGACTGTAAATAATAGCATATTCAAAGAGAAAAAAAAGTGTAAAAATATATGATAAAAATAGAAACAGTATATTGTGAGGTAAGAAAAAAAAGCTGAAAGCATATGTATGTTGTACCATGGACTTTAATATGCAAAAATGCAGTGTGTCAGTGTATGAAAAAGTGTGTGCCTTGGAAAGGCCTTGCCATGGACTTAAGTAATGGAAGAGGGTGAAAAGATATGTAATTGAAGACTGTCATGATTATCAAAATAAAGAGTAAAGAAAAAATAATGATGTATGTGTACCTCATAGAAGCTGAAAAATGAGCACAAAAATGTAAGATACAATGTGAGCAAAAGTGAAAACATAATTTAAAATCACAAGAATGAATATGTAAGCAAATAGAAAATTAAACACACAAAAAGGTCTGTACACAAAAGTAAACATATAAAGCAATGAGTAATAATGATATTTATCGTGAGTGAACGAAACCCAGTGCATAAAGAAGAAAAAAATTAAGAAGTGTATTAAAATAATTAAATGTGTGTGAATTGCAATCCAACAATTGTATTAAACAGTAAAATATTAATGTCATATATACTATATAAAGGGGTAATTTAGATTTAAACTAATTTATAAACATGGTTGAAAAACAATAATAATTATTTTTTTATAACTCCTTAGAAGCAGTAAAATAATAAAAGAAAAAAATTCAGCATATTAAATATTTTCTCTGACACGTTATGTCTAAAAACTATTCTTAGCATGTGCTATTTGCATACTAAAAAAAAAAGGATGCCAAGACAATATGAACACGATTATTATTATTATTATTATCATACTAGTTTTTTAAAAAACTGCATTTATAAATGACTTACCAAATTTCCCAAGAATAAAACTTCAGTCATTCAGTAAATAAAAATTTTAGCGAGAACTTTTCATTAGTCATACTTAAAACATAATGTCCATTAAATTATCAGTTCAAACGGCATTGCATAGTATGAGCTGTCGGTGTATCAGGAGCGCGCACATTTAAAGAAAACAAAACAAATTGCCGATCACAGGAGGGGGAAAAAACAGTTTTCGCCAAGTTCAGTGAATGGCACACCTAGAGACGCACGAAAAAAAAAACTACTGTAGACTGCAGACATCCGGAAACAAAGTCCCAAATTTGCGGTGATCGGACGGCTTTTCGCACAGTTCAGCATTAGTTGTAAGTTTCACGCGTAAAGCAAGGCAGGAAAACATAACATACTCCACAGACCGCGCTGCAGGAAGCCGACACAAAAGTCTCCAAATAGTCATAGGAACGCGTAGAACTCACATAAGATTCGTCGGAGGGTGGTGTGTAGTAAGATCATCGATAATACATGTATGAATTGAGGAGACGATCGGAAACTCATCATTAATGAATAGCCAGTAAATCAAGGAGCTCCGTGTTCCGTAAAAACGAAAGTCACATCACTAGAGTAATACCTCACACATGTTCCATAAAACGAAAGTCACATCACTAGAATAAATAGCATTGCCGGGGCCGGAATGTGCATCCACAATGCAAGCAGACGGACTGGAGTGAAGAAGTGTCTTGATCGGGCTAGTTGATTCCGCCATTTTGCTAAGCCACCACCAGAATAAATGCAACTTAAGTGCCTGGGTAGGCACCAATTTATGTAAAGAAGTTTAATTAGTTGGGCTGATTTAAATTTAAAGACTGCGTTATGATATGAATAAACCAGGTACGATATACACTTAGTTGCAATATAAAAAAGAGACGTTAAATACTTGAAACTATTTTATTAAACATATACTATTGAAACATTATTATAACGGGCGGTGGTGGCTCAGCGAAAATAAAAATACGTCCTAAATGGACAGTGAAATTAAGGTGGAATAAAATAAAAATTACGCCAGCACAGAATTACACATTGGCGAGAACAATAACTTGGCTGAGATTAATAGCGCCAATTCCAGAGCAACCCTAACAGTTAATCCAATAAAATTACAATGACGCAATCGCGAGCAAATAATTTTAAAGTCGTCGCAGGGGAACAACTAAATAACATACGCCAGCAGGATGCCAAGAGGAAACTCAAAAAGGCCGTTGATTTTGCAAACGGACGTAATATAATCTATTTTTAGCACACCGGTCTGAAGAGACGAAACAATTAAGAACAAAAAGAATAGTGCATACAGGGAAAAGTAAATATACAGATTTAAAAGCCGAAATGACAGGAAAATGAAAACAGAAGTGATTTAGAATTCTTGAATTTTGGATAGATTACATTAAAGAAAGCCAAAGTAAATGATTATTAAATTAGATATGTCATCTTCATCACAGGTGCCTTAGCCCCCCCCCCCTAGCTCCCATATTGTTATGATTCATGTACTGGTATAGAGCAGAAGTGCTTCAACACTAACTATTGTATCATATCCCTTGACTTGTTCTCCCTCCTCCATTGACAATTTTATGGCTACCCATGATAGTGATATCTTTAAAAGGTAAGCTTCAGTTAACCACTAAAAAATGATGGCTCCTTCAGGGTTTCACACAAAGAAATAAATCTTTTGTTAAGCGCTTTTGTATTCTCTAACACAATTAGATGAAGACTAGGTAGACGAGTGCTCTTTACGTTGCCTTTTTTACATTCTTTTTTAGCAACTAAGGAATAGCAGTATATTATTATGAATATCATGACTATAATTTTCATATTTATGTAAGGTATTGAAGTAATTATCAAATAAGATAAAGTATTATTATTAAAGTTAAACTTCATAGTGCTTACAATCTTACTTTTTCCTACTTTTCTCTATCGAAATCAATTTTTAGTTGAATGAAATATTAATCCCGCGGGATCAACCAATCTCAATCCCGAAATCCCGCGAAGCGAAAAACAGTGCGGGATTGCATTCCCTACTCACAGCATAATGTGAGCCTCGCATGCAACCACTTTATCTAACATAGATGAAATAATGTCTTCCTACTGGTTCAAAATAATCATGTAATCATCGAAGAGGTCGTTTCAAGGTTATGCCGGTTCAAGGTCAAAGCCTTAAGGTTAAGGTTAAAATAACTGGTCTGACAATGTATTTTTACACGAAAAAAATTGTTCTCACTCTATCGTGGTGGTATTAGGATGCGCTTTTCGATCGCTTATACTAAGTTTAAAATAGTTCACATAATGAAAATACACTGATGATGTATTTTATCGATCATTCAAGTAATGAAGTAAGTGCATTTCTGTTTAAATATTTTTTAGTATGCGCAAGTATATTATCTATTATTTGATAGTTAATTAGAAATTTTTCAGTGTATTTGTAAATATTTGAATATGATGTGTTGATAAATGTTTATTTTCTAAAATGCCTTTCGCTTAACCCCTTAAGTGGTTTGCCCGTACAGTGTACGTGCTACCCAAAATTGTCCTCAACTGGTTTGCCCGTATAGCGCACAGGCATCGATATTTTCTCCTTTCCTTTCCGATTTGCCCGTATATTTCATTATTGTGAAGAGACTATTTAGTATTAATATTTTTCAATAGATGGCGTGGCTTGTCAATGTAACTGAAATGCTTTTCATTAGGGTTTTTCTTCCTAGCGAGAGAGCCAGTGTATTTCATCATATGCCTTTCAAAATATGCCTTTTTTGGAAGCATTTCGGTAAAAAAAATTGACCACTTAAAGGGTTAATCGTAGAGATTTTTAAAAGAATGGTATTCGCCATTAGTGCTAGTTATTCCTTTTAGTATTTTGTTTAGTAAAACTTGCAAAATTTTTTTGTTACTTTTAATATGTTTTGTACTTTGTTGATACATGATTTAGAAAAAAAGTTAATCATCATTTAGTGAAAGCACGTTTGCTGAATATTTTCGGTTCAATCTTTGTGCAAATACCTTATTTAACGTAAAAATACATAGCAGCGAGATGAGATGACACTATTTCCATCAAAATAACATTTTTTTAGGTTAAATTTATAATACTTAACTTTTTTTAAAAAAAAGTTGATTCTCTAAAATTAGGAACTTTAGTTTAATACTTTACAAGTAAATGGAATGACTTGTAAAGTCATGTTGTAAAGTAAGTGTTTTTTACATTTTACTGATACGCATGATTTAGTGTTATTTTTAGAAATGTATCATTTTAGAATATACGCACACACACACAAATTTTCATAACGATTGTTAACTTTTTCACGTAAAAAACAATTTTTATTTTACTTAGATATCAGCTCCGTGTAAAATGTTTTGAATGATTATCAATAGAATCAAATATTTGCTTAATTTAAGACTAAGTTTCAGTATGTTTTCTGAAACATTAAGGTTGTAGTAGGTTCAGATGTTTTTTTTTTTTTTTTTTTTTTTTTTTTTTTTGCATACATTTCATTTCGGGAAACTTATTGATATGTTCTACTTAAAGAGAGATCTTATAACATAAAATGAAATACATGTGTAGTCTGTATCTGGATAAATGCTACTTTTGTACCTAAAATATAAGCATTCCTATTATTGAATTGCTTTATTATTACTTTCTAACTATAATATCTTGATAGTTAGATCTAAAACTGCAATTTTATTTACTCGCTTGGAACTTATTTTATCGTAAAGTTCTAAAAAAACGTATCGTAAAGTTCTAAAGTCATATAAGGAAGTTACCAGGTAACCGCGATTTCCTGATCAGTTAGTATAAACCCAAACTTTAATTTCAATATTTTAGGATTTTTAAAAATCTATCAATACTAATACTTGCTTAAAAGGTTTAAAGATATAACCA
Organism: Cheiracanthium punctorium; assembly: GCA_038373885.1. Classification (NCBI taxonomy): domain Eukaryota; kingdom Metazoa; phylum Arthropoda; class Arachnida; order Araneae; family Cheiracanthiidae; genus Cheiracanthium; species Cheiracanthium punctorium. The sequence goes on from JAWZYV010011778.1 coordinate 37,028, forward strand.
ATGCCATTTTAACACGGAAAAAATTCGCAAAGGCTCCTTATCCTAACATTAAACACAATTATTTCTATTATTCTGTAAAAAGTTTAGATGATAATGTTGTGGCTTGAATGGGTGTAGGGTAGGATATGATGTTTTTACACGTATAATAAGAATATAGCTATATCTTTACAGTATAGCTGTTAAGTCATCGGGTGTACTGTGAAGTTAAGCTTTAGGGACAAATCCATACAGTAGATTTCGCTTTCGCCAACGCATTTTTTTTTTTTTATTAAGATGGCAGACACCAAAAATTTTAATTCTTTCTAGTCATCTGAAGAAAAAAATCTAAAGCTAAAAGAATGGTTATCCCTTGTAATTTATTTTACATATTCCTAGTTCGTATCTCAGCAAAATTTTCTATGTTTGAAAAATTCACATTCAGAATTCTAAAAACACAAATCCAATATTTTCTGTGTCTGAAAAATTAATATATACCATTTTATGTCTAAAAAAATCACAAAGTATCGTTATCCTAACATTAAACACAATTCTTTCTACTATTCTGAAAAAGTTTGGATAAAACATATACCATTCAACCAGTTAAAACCTAACTTTTATTTTTATCTTCAATAATGAAATCATTAGCTAGTAATTTCTTTTAAATATTCCCTACTAGCAATTTTGCTCGGGCCATCATCGGCTGGCTACGTGGCCGGTGGTAGCCCGAGCAAAATTGCTAGTAGGGTTAATAGTTCGTATCTCTGCAAAATTGTCTATGTCTGAAAAATTCACAATCAAAATTAAAAAAAATACAAATCCAATATAATCCAAAATTTTCTTTGTCTGAAAATTTAACACTCAAAATTCCAAAAAACATAAATCCAAAATTTTCTATGTCTGAAAAATTCACAATCGAAATTCTAAAAAACACAAATCCAAGATTTTTTTCTAAGTCCCCTTTATTAGGAATGACGCAAGAAAAAAAAAAATCTGACCGCTCTGTCTTATCTATCAACTGTCATTCAACCCTGCCTCCCCTGCTCCAACCGAATTCTCCTCCATCAGCAGTCACTCAACTCCACCAACCCCTCTTAGCACATCCAAAACCGACACGCCCACTTACTCCGTAAATTACGCAATCATTTGTGCTTGCTCCCTGCTCCACCCCGGAGTAAGTGTTGGTCTAATCTCAATATTACCCTACTAATGTGTGGAAATATGAAATATACGGTGCGAGTACGCCGACCGGTGCCCCATGTATTTAGGAAAATTTTTTAGAGTGTAGTAAGTTTGAATTAAGCTAGCTTGCCATGTCAAGTTTGATTCAAGCTTCCTGTGTCAAGATTAATGCAAGTTGGACAAGTGTAAACTTGAACACTTGATTCAAACTTGCATTAAGCTTACACGCTTGCAATTTTCATGCTTAATTTAAGTTTATTGACTTGATAAATCAAACTTGCTGCAAGTTTGATGCAAACTTTCTCTGCTGTCTGGGAATTCTAGAGTTCAGAGTTGTGTTGTTGAAACACGACTTCAATTTTTAAAAAATAAAATCACAGACGTAGTTGTTGGAGTGACACAGTTAACATCCCCCTCCTCATTCAGCTGGTCGCCGAAGATGAACGGCCTTGAATTTCGGGGAGAGTCCTTTCCGACGTTTAGGATTCCCGAACCATACTTGATCGCCTTCGGTGAATGTCCGCTGGGTTCCCTTGGCGTCATACCGGGTCTTCATACGCTCCGTTGCGATGTCGATCTCTCTCTAGTAAACTGGTGAACGCCTTCTAACCGTACCTGCAAGTCGTCCAGATACTGCTCAGGTGAAGAAGGCGCGTCCGGCGGTCGCCCAAAGAGCGGGTCGCAGGGTAGTCGCAACTCCCGTCCGAACACAATTTGTGCTAGAGTGTAGCCGGTACTTTCGTGAGTTGCGCTCCGGTACGCCAAAAGGCATAATGGTAATTTCTGATCCCAATCCTGCTGATTTCGGGATACAAACAGGGACAAGTGATTCAGGATGGTCTTATTAAACTGCTCCACCATCCCGTCAGATTGGGGGTGTAGAGTTGTATTTCTGGTCTTCTCCATGCCAAGCATCTCACAAAGTCCTTTGAAAACCGCAGAGTTGAAATTTGTCCCCTGGTCAGAGTGAATGAGAAGGGGGACTCCAAATCGGCAGATCCAGTTCTGTAACAGGACTTCTGCTACGGTGGTCGCTTCCTGGTCGGGAATTGCGTAGGCTTCTGGCCACTTACTGAATTAATCCATGACAACGAGTATGTATTTGTTGCCACTGGCCGTATGAGGCAAGGGCCCAAGTACATCGAGGGCGATCCTCTCGAATGGTGCTCGAACATTGTACTTCTGAAGTTTTCCGCGAGTGCGAGTCTTGGGTTCTTTACGGGAAGCACACACATCGCAAGATCTGCACCACTTCTCTACGTCGGATTTCAACTTGTCCCAGAAGAATCGCTCTCGAACCTTATGAAGGGTCTTCATGATTCCGAAATGACCACCTGTTGGGCTGCTATGCAGTTCCTCCAAAACACTAGAGACTCGGGAACGTGGCAATATCATTTGCCATTTGAAATTCTTTCCGTCGTCGCTTTCCCACTTACGGAAAAGTACTCCGCTTCTGAGGTGTAGGGAATCCCACATAGCCCAATATCTCTTCACTGCAGGATCATAGTGTGCCACGTCTTGCCACGTTGGTTTCCCGTTAGCCGCCGCCGTCGAGATCTATAATAGGTTTCAGGTCTTTATCCTCAATTTGGCTTTTGCGGACGTTTGCATCGCTCTAAGGGTAGTCATCCGATGTTGGAGGGTTCGTAGTTACTTGTCGGATGGCAGGTGTAGTAACTCCGTACTTCTCTTTTGCCTTAGTACAGTGCTTGCAGTCTTCAGGACAAGGTCTCCTAGAAAGCGCGTCTGCATTACCATGCACCGCCCCTTTTCGGTGTTGAATGTCTATGTCGTATTCCTGCAAACGCTGGATCCACCTGGCTATTTGACCCTCCGGATGCTTGAAATTCAATAACCAGGCCAGTGACGCATGATCAGTTTTGAGAAGGAACTTTCGGCCATACAGGTAGTGGTGGAAATGTTCAACGGCCTTCACGATAGCCAACAACTCCTTCCGGGTGACGCAATAATTTCGCTCAGCTTTTGACAGACTTTTGCTGAAATATGCGATGACGCGTTCTTCCCCATCGATCTCTTGGAACATCGATCTCTTGGAACAGCTCCGATTCCTTCGTTACTAGCATCCGTGTCTAAGATAAAGCTCTTTCCGACGTTCGGGTATGCCAGCACCGGTGCGGATGTTAATGCCGTCTTTAACTGATGGAACGCGTCGTCACAATCAGGAGTCCACACGAACTGCTGTTTTGATTCGGTCAGTCTGTGAAGGGGCCTTGCGATCTTGGAAAAATTCTTCACGAACCTGCGGTAGTATGTGCAGAGTCTCAGAAAACTTCTTAGCTGGTGTACGTCCTCGGGGCATTACCAGCTCTGTACAGCTTGCGTCTTCTCTGGATCAGTGCTGACACCCTCGGATGAGATGACATGTCCGAGATAGCTCACTTTCTGGCGAAATAGCTTATATGTAGTCGGGCTCAATTTTAAACGAGTTTCCCGCAATCTCGTAAACACTTTCTTGATATTTGACACATGCTCCGTGAAGTCTTTTCCAATAATGATTACATCATCTAAACACAAGAGACAAGCGTCGTAAGACAGTCCCTTTAAGACAGTCTCCATGAGCCGCTCGAACGTGGCCGGTGCGTTGCACAGACCGAAATGCATGACTTTGAATTGCCACAACCCTTGTCCAGTCGTGAAGGCGGTCTTCTCACGGTCGTCTGGGTGGATCTCGACCTGCCAATATCCGCTCTTCAGGTCCAGGGTCGAGAGCCACTTGTTCCCGGATAGGGTTTCGAGCGTGTCGTCAATTCGGGGAAAGGGGTAACTATCCTTCTTCGTCACTTCATTCAGCTTCCTGTAATCTACGCAAAATCTCGTGGAACCATCCTTTTTGCGGACTAAAACAATAGGAGAAGCCCATGGGCTGGAAGAAGGCTCAATAACTTCGCTATCTTCCATATCCTTCAGCAATTTTTCAACCTCCTCTTGTTTCGCGATTGGAAGCCTTCGGGGATGTTGCTTGATCGGGGGATGGTCTCCCGTGTCAATTCGATGCTGTGCGAGGTTTGTTCGTCCCACGTCTTTTGACGAAGAAGAGAACACATCTTGAAATTCTTGAATCAAACTCCTGGCGATCTTTCTCTGTTCCTCGTTAAGCTGAATGTCCCCGATAAGCTGTTCCTTGAGATCCTCTACAGGTGCCACTGGAGTCTTATTGTCCTGTTGCTCGATGCTCGTTACGGCGGAGCACGTAGCGATTTCTTCTCCCTTCTTGATAACCCTCGTTCCGTCACTGATGTTGGCTAACCTCACAGGCACGATATCTTTGGAAACGTCTATCAGTGCCGCTCCCACTAGCACTCCTTTCGGGAATTTCTCAGTCACGGGGAAATCAGTTATCCCGAATTTGAAACTGTTTTCGCTCTCGGGGATACCTTCTGCCATAAACTCCGCTCGAGCTGGTAGGATGATGTCTTCTCGAGCTAGGATCCGACACAAGTGGTGTTTCTCTGCATCCAGCCCGAACAAAGGTACTTCCTCTCCTACAGCTTGGAGCTCTCTTTTCTTCAGGTTGAGGGTGATGTCATACTGCTTTAGAAAATCCAGTCCTAGTATACAGGGATCGGTGATGTCGGCGACATACACTCTGTGAGGGTAATTTTTAAACTCGAACGAGATGTTTACTTCGAGTTTTCCATGAACTGGAATATTGTCGCCGTTTGCAGTCTGCAGAGACACTGGAGGCGCCGTGTACAGAAGCTGCTTTCTAAGAAGCTTTGCAATGTCTGGCCGGATGATCGTAACGTTGCCTCCTGTGTCGACAATGAAACGGCAGGGGATTCTGTCAATTTCTCCTTTGATGAACAGTCCATGGTCTCCTCCCTTCAGTGATGAAATTTGGTAGGAGTTTGAAGGGGCATCTTCTTCGAACGGCAACCTCCGCCCGGCGGGATCACCGATCATTAGTTTAACTGAGACGCCTCGGTGGTGGTTCCGCCCTGTTCGGGACAGTTCTTCCTAAGGTGCCCTTCTTTCTTACAGGCCCAACAGCTTAGTTTCACGTCCTTGTTTTTATGTCGGGAAGACTCCTTCGAATTGAGAAGTCTCTCGAGCTCCCTGATCCTTTTCTCCAGGTCCTCTGCAGTGTCTCGGGCAACAGCGGTGCGAACCGGACGTCGATCCCTTCCGGAGGCTAGGTGGGCTGCTTCAACCTTCATTGCGTGCCCCAGAGCACTTTTGAGATCTCTGCTGTCCAACAGTCTCACCCTAGTTTGGACGTCTGGGTCCCGGATGGCATCCACAAAATACTCGAGCGCTAAGGTATCCCTGACGTCAGCTGGACAGTCCGGAAAAGCGATGAGGGAGAGCCGCTCGATCTCTGACGCCAGCTCTTGAAGAGACTCCCCCGATTTCTGTTTCTTGTACTTCAACTGGGCTCTCGTGTAATCCTTCAGGTGGTGGTCGCCGAAACGGAGTTCCAGAGCGGTCGTCAGTGCAGTGAAATCCGCCCGCTTGTTCTCCGGAACCGTCAGTAGGACGTCAGACGCATCACCTCGGAGAGATGCTGCCAGGTGGAAAGCTTTGGTGGCATCGTCCCATCCATTCGCCGCCGCAACCATGTCGAATTGCGTCTTATAAACGCTCCAATTGGCCTTCCCGTCAAAGGTGGAAGCCTTAACGACCGGCGTTGGTATCGCTACGGGAGGAGTGATGTCGCTGCCGGATCCCAGCTCCATTTTCGGGGAGAACACAGAAGCATCCGTCACAACTACTCTTTCTTTCGTGACTACCTCGGCTTCCAGTCTCTGCATTCTCTCTTCGATTCTTTGGATCGCAGCTGCAGTTGCCTCTTCCACTTCCGCAACTCTTGCCGACACTTTAGTGATCTCGGTCGTCGTTAGCTGTTTTATTTCGGTTACTACGGCATTTACTTTGTCGATAGCTGCATTCGTCGATTCTTTAACGCCAGCAATTGCAGCACTCGTCGATTTTTTAACGTGGGCGATGGCACCATTCGTTGACTGACTCGACGCGGTAATAGCTTCTAGAATGTTCTTCAGTTGTTCTTCCATCGCTCTTGTTACGGGCATTAACAACTACCCCACTCCTGACACCAGTTGTTACAAAATTCACTCAAGAGCGATACGCTTGGGGTAAATAAATAGCAAGCTTTATTTATCACGCTTCTATACACTAATTAAAACAATGTACACAGCTTGCTCAACACCTCCAGAGCAGTACAGGAAAAGTCAATAAACACAATTAGCTCGGACACGAGTCTAAATAAACAAGCGCAAGTATCAATTTTCGCCTGATCGCGAAAACGAAAGCAGCTCGCTCAAACAGGTTCCGCTAGGTCAGTGAACCTCCGACTGGAAAGACAGAATGATGCCTCTGCCCGCCCGCACGCCATTTATACCTAGGGGGAGGGGAGAGAAAGAACAGCCGTGCGCTTGCTCGACGTTTCTGGAGATTCCAGAAAATTCAATTGTGTTCTACGCTAATTTTTCGGCTTCTACCGCATATTTTGATGAGCAGCTGGTATCGTTAGCAACCTTACCATGCGGCAAATACACCTGACTGACCAAATTATTCAATTCTGAAGAAATTGTGCCGTTAATTTATAGTTTTCTAAATCTTTCGCGATCCTGGCGAAAAGGGATACTTTTTCACATATAATTAATATTATTTACACTATTTACATCTTATTTACATTATTTACAAGTATTTACAATAAAATTCATAGCAGTATACATACCTGTATATACGAACATGCATACATGTGCACATAGAGAGGTCACGCAAAAACTATTCAGAGTAATTTTGAGACATTCAAAATCGATTTTTTTCCATCAAAATTTTCATAAATCACCTTTTCGACTTTCCGAAAACTTAATCATTACCAAGCGTTTAAATAAGTTTCATTCAATTCAATCGAAAGCAACGTCCAGATGCTACTGCATTTAAAATAATTTGTGTCCATAGGCCAGAACCCAGACGGCACAGCAAATTTGCATCAAACTTTCAGTAAGCTTGATTTATCAAGTCAATAAACTTGCATTAAGCTTGACATAGCAAGCTTGAATCAAGCTTGATTCAAACTTACTACACTCTAAAAAATTTTCCTAAATACATGGGGCGCCGGTCGGCGGACTCGCCCCATATACTATATTTTTTCACGCGTTTTCCACTCTACGCTGAAACCTCAAGTTATTTTAATCCGCTCCCGTCCGCGACTGGGATCGAACTCGGGACCTAAGGTGTGCGAAGCAAGCGTCCTAACCACCAAGCAAATCTGACTTGAGGTGAATTGACTAAAGTTTGAAGTGACTGTTATGGTTGTCACGCCGTTTTTCGGTGAGATTGATCAGTATTGCCCATGCCGATCTACATCTTTTATTTTTCCATGGGATGAATCAAAATTAAAATAATGTTATTTATAGACGCTACTACTAGGGAAATAAGCATAGTATAAACTTAAAAGGAGTACACGTTTTAAAAACTTTCAATATCGCAACACTCGTTGGGCAATATTGGCCAAAATCGATACAAACGACTGATTTTGAAATCAATTTTGTAGTATATTTGTATTTTATTTTGAAGAATTTCAATATTTGGAAATATAGAATTTTTTTTTTAATTCTATGGTCAAGTACATTTATGACTGATGATAAGTTATTTGTTATGTGGCTTTCCAAATTAATCAGTAATCAAGTTGTATTCAAGCTTGACCTTTCAAATGACTTAAATTCGGCGGGAAAATATTTACTGACTCATTTTTTTTTTTGTAATCTCCAAGCTTGCTGCAAGCTTAAAATGAATTGAACTGTCAAGCTTGTATTACTTGTAGCAAATTCAAAGAAATGTCAAGCTTGATTTAAGCTTATGTGCTGTCTGGGCATGTATAAAAATTCTTTTTTGTAGCCTTGTTTGAAAACTGTAATCCCTACACATACCAAAATCTATACAGGGTGTGCGAATCTTGAGACCTCTTCTGCGAACTTCGGATGGGAACAAATACATCCTAGTTGGCATTGACTATTTCTCAAAATGGCCCGAAGCGTATCCCATTCCCGATCAAGAAACTACGACCGTAGCAGAGGTATTGGCGCAAGAATGGATTTCCAGGTATGGAACCCTTCTGCTACTTAATTCCGACCAAGGAAGGAAGTAGCAGAGCAGAGCTTTACCTCTGCAGTTTTTAAAGGACTATGTCAACTTCTCGGAATCGACAAAACCCAGACTACGCCTTTACACCCACAATCCGACGACATGGTGGAGAGGTTCAATCGCACAATTTTAAACAACCTCTCGCTCCTGGTCTGTAGGAATCAAGCTAGGAAACAAGCTGCAAGAGGACTGGGACAAGAAACTCCCCCCTCTTTCTGCTAGCCTATAGGAGTGCCGTCCATGAGACTACCCAGCAAACACACACAGGTTCTCTGAACGTCTTTAACGGTCAGAAAACGTCTTCTGAACTTTAATAGACGTTTAGAGAACCTGTGTGTGTTTACTGGGTACCGGCTTCATACCTTCCCAAATGCTTTTCGGAAGAGATCTTCTTCGTCCCGCCGATCTAGTGTTGGGCCACCCTCCAGATGCGCCTTCATCGCCAGAGGAGTACATGGAAAATCTTCGTGCACGGTTTGAAGACGTGCATCATTTTGCTCGGGAGTAGATCAATCTGAACACGCAGAAGATGAAGACTCGCTAAGACACAAAGGCTACGGGACACGAGTTCGACGTAGGAGACAAAGTTTGGCTATAGAATCCTACTCGATGGAAAGGCCTGTCTCCCAAGCTGCAATCGCCGTGGGACGGTCCTTACACAGTCCTAAACAGACTGAGCGACGTCATCGTACGGGTTCGTAAGTCACCTAACTCGAAACGAAGTCTTTCATTACGATCGGCTAGCCTTTTACCGCGGTTGTTATTCGTTGAATGAATATTGGACCATGGTCACCATGGCGTAATCCTTCCATTCTTTCATCGCCCATTTCTTTCCTGTCTCACTCTTTTCTTCCTTTTTCCCTCAACCCTCTTTTACTCAGCGCTTACGCCATATTTAGTGTACATATTTGTAATATATTGGATTTATTAATGTGTATTTGTTTATTACGTTTATTACGTAGTGTAATTTTTTATAATTTATTTATTAGTGTGTATTTGTTTACTTTGTCTTGCGATTACTTTCTTAAATTGTGTTGTTAAGATTTATTGTTGAAGGTTGTATTGTAACTATACGTGCGACCTCCTAACTGGGGATTGTACTGCCCGGGACGTGCGAGGGGGCAATGTTACGAATTTTAGGGGCAACCCGCTGTTCTGGGGTATAAAATACTTTTAAATTCGCATTCTACGCGTCAAATTGTTAAATTTTGCCTTTTGTTGCATCAAAATCGGTCAACTAGAACCGGAGATACGGAGGTTTCGGTTTCCCCATTCATTTGTATGCAGTTTCTAGAAATCTCAAGAAATATTTTGGTCTTAGGCCTTCGGTAACTTCACTTTTGGGGGACTTATATTTGGCGCCAAATTTGGCGATATTTCGGCAAAAGTCGCCAAGCTTGGCGACAAATTCCTGCTTTATGTGGAATCTTCGAGAAATACATTCTTCTGGAAGCTTCTTGTAGCTTCTGCGTCACCTATAAATACAAGCTGTCAGAGGCCCCAGTTCAGTGTGGAGTGAGCTCCCGTCGAGTGTGGATCGAGCTGCCGAAATGTACGGCGCTTTGCTTCGTGATGGAAGCGGTGTTTTCGCGCTTGTTTACGAAGCGGATTTTTAAGTGCGGTGTGTAAATTCTTCATTGCTGTGTCTTAAGGGATTGTGAACGATATCCCTTGCATATTTCCACTGAATTTTGCCTGTGGAAGTGTTTTATTTTTGGTGAGAATTACTGCATTTTTGGGAGCTTCGGTACTGAGTGGATTGTTATAAACCAGCTACTGGCCACTAGTGCCTGTGAATTTTGTACAGTTGATTGTCCGACTAAGTTCTAGAAGCAATAAAGTTGTGTTCCATCCTGACAAGTGGACTCTTTACTAGAACTTTCTACGGCTACTGGACTTTAGAACGACGTAGCCAGGAAAAAAGCAGAGTTATTTTTCAACAATATGTTAATACATGTGTTTTAATCTCAGAGTGTATTTATTATGCCTAGTACAATAGTTTTATTTGTTCAGGTATTGCAGTGAGTGGAGGAAGTGTATTTCATTATTTTCTATGAACGGGGGTATCAATATTTTAAATATAGTTCAAAGCGAATTAGCTGTAATTATGTGTGTTGTGTTGTGGGATTAAGGCCAATTATCTGCACGAGGGATCTAGGCCTATGGGTGGGATGACTTCCATGGGGGGTCTTTCTCAGGGGTCCTAACCCGTACTTACGCTGAGTTTCGGAGGAAACCACGGAAAACTCCGAACAGTTAGGTCGGCGGACGCGATCTGGTTTCGAACCAGGCGCCTTCCGTCTTCCAATTCAGTGCGCTATGCACCATACCACTGGTCGGGCGCTGTAATTATGATTTTGTCTAATCTAATGTACAAATAACTTTTTAAAGTGTACTTGAAAAATGCTGATTTTAAGTTGTGAAAATTTACAAATTTGGCTTTCTTACTCTAGCCAGAGAGAAGTTTTGCAATACTGGAAGACATTTTATAATGTTCTTGTGCATATTTTAAGCTAGTCATTTTTATTTTACAATGTCTGCATTTTCAATACACACAGGAGTGCTTATATTAAAAAAATGATTTTTAATGCTCTGCTTACATTAACTGCGAAAGTGTGTGTTTTTCCACTTCTGTTGGACCATGAAAATAAATAAATAAAATAAAGTTTAATTTGTCAGTAAAAGAAAGGCACAAACCTTGTTATTTATGCATATAAAGGAATCTGAAAAATTTGTCTAACTACGGGGTGATAGAATGAATGCATAGATAAGCAATTCCTCGTAGGAAGTATAGGTGAAAAGTTGTCTTCTTGAACGGAATAATAATCACTAATATTTTTATAGACATACTAATATTTTTAGGAAGACATATATTTAGAAAAAAAGGAGGAGGAAAAGGAGGTTTGAAAAATCAGTGCAATTTCCGACTCCTGTTTCTGAAAAATGAGTTTTATTTTTAGTAAAAGCATTGACCTAAAATGGATATTAAAAAAAATCTTTTTTCATTTTTAAGCATCAAATTTTCGGAGAAGACAGTCATAATTGAAGGGCAAGTGGAAAAAAGCACATAGTATTAAAGATGTTATTTTTTTAATACAAAGGAGGACTTCCCCCCGCCCAGTATTTGCTATGCTGAAAGTTTTTGTAGTAAGGAATTTTTTTTTGCTTTATTTTAGCACTAAAATGTTTGACTGTCTGATATGGGTGCTCCGATAAAAGTACTTTTAAAAGCGTGTTTCCAACAGCCCCCCCTCCCCCTCCACCACATACTATTTAAAATAATTTAACAAGTACCGCGTTTACGCGCGTAATAGCCGCCCTCGGATAGTAGTCGCTCCCTCATTTTCAAGTGAGGAAAAAAATCTCGAAAATATTTTCCCCACATAAAAGTCGCACTCACGTATTTGACTTTCATTTATGTCTATAAAAATATTAGTATAAAAAGAAATATGTTTCTTTTTGTGTACAATTGAAGAAAAGATTATGTAATGTACGGCAGATGAAGTGGAAACATTCCGTAAGTTAGTAATTTTATTATAATACCAGTAATGCTTTAGCATTAGAATGTTCGATATTATGTAGTAGAATTATAATAGTCATACCTAGACGCATAATAGTCACACTTAGACTTTCAACAGGAAAAATTGGCAAAAATACGTGCGACTATTACGCAAGTAAACACGGTATATATTTTTAGAAAAATAACTGTTTAAATGCACATTTTGTTTTGAAGGCCTGTAAAACCTTGCAGAAATAACAATTTTATGCACACAAGCTAGTCAAGGTGCTTGTCTGTCTGTATGGAGAGGGAGGTGTGTGTGCTTAGTGCTATGCAAGCCTACACGAGGAACATCTGCCCACGGAGGGTGCCTTGGCCTAAGGACTTTTCAAGGGGTTCTAACGCTTATTCACATTAAATCCGGAGAAGACCGACCAAAGCTCCAGACCTTTAGATCGATAGCCTCGCGGTAGGCCCGACGTAGGACCTTCGAACTTCGGTGGTCCACCATGTTTAGTATTTCATGCATTCTGCCATGGCAAGGGGGGGGGGGGTGAGAAGTAGACATTTAGTCACACCATCAAATCAGTTTACAGAGAAAAATGTAGAGAAAAGTCATTGCTAACACCCCCCCCCCCATCCCTATTTTTTTTTAATGCAAATGAAAACTTTCTTTATTTACTTTCAATAAAACCATTCATAAAATTTACCTTGCTTTGATTAATTAGTTTGTTTAATCAGTTTTAAATTATTTCTAAAAATTTACATTTCACTACTATTCTTTGAATTTTAAAGATATTCATTATTCTCAAGTAGAATTTTTAAAATGAAGTGTTGTACTACTGTAGTACGCAAACATTCTCAAATAGTCTTTTTGATTATTTAAAAAAAAAATTACACCTGTATAAAGTTTCAGCATTATGAGCATAGGCGCACCCACGGAGGGGGCTATGGGTGCTGAAGCCCCCCCTAAAGGTAGAAATTTAGAAGTGAAAAGCTTTAAAAAATGAAAATTGTCGCTAATGAATTATTTTTTTCTTTCTTTTTTTAATTGTCTTCAAGTTATTTCTAACCAAAAAAGACAATTATTTAAAAAGTTTTTAAATAAATGCTTACAGTTAGTTTACAAACACTGTTAATCTCAGTTACAACGTCACTGAAAAGAGCAGATAATTATTTATGATTCCATACCAAGTTGCATTGCTTGTGTTCTATGGGACAGTCAAGTGGTACCGAATATGTAGACGTAACTAATCGAGGTCAATATAACCGAGTTCAGCAGTATTTGCATATCGCCCAGCCCCCCCCCCCCCTAAACTAAAATCCTGGGTGCGTCACTGATTATGAGCATATTCATTATCGGCAAGAAAGTGTTCGCGTATGTTGCAAATTAATTGTAGCAAGTGGTCTCAATAAAAAGGTGGGAGTTAGTAATTTCAGAAAACACAAACTTAGTGTAATATACCATTCATACTAATAAAACGATTTGCAAAAGAAATCAAATTTATCTAAGCTGTTTATAATTTAAATAGTGATTGATGTGGTTTGGTAATAAGGAGCACTTTGTACTGTTGAAAATACCGATGCATTTCTTTCTTACCGAGAAAAGAAAAGCTTGAAAATGCACAAAGAGGGAGGTTCTTTCTCTCCTTTTCTAAAACTAAATTTCGGACAATTATATTTCTTTTCCAGGATTTCAGTGGCTTACCTAATGATAATAAATTTCATATATAGTCTTATACCAATAATAGGCTCCTACACGAGAACTTTAATCCTTTAACGCGCAGTGATCGCGCTCTGGGAACACCAAACTCTGGTGTTTTGACTGTTGCCAGTCACGATGAGTAGATTTGATTTCTATAAAAATAGTTGCGGGTGACATAGCTCCACGAGAACCCTTTGCTTTTTTAGCACGTCATTTCCCGTAAAAAAATTGTCACGATTATTTTTAACAGCACTGACATCTGCTGAAAAATGGAAGAATGCGAGAACAGCCAGATAGATTGCCCAATGCTGAAAAAAGGGCAGCCGTTGCCATCGCTCGACTTAACTACCGGCCCGATACTAATGGCCCGCGCACAGCCAGCTGTCGTCAAAAAAGGGTCTCTCGATCTGTGGCACGCAATGAACGTTCGATCGTCCGCCATCTTGCTGGTAGTTAAGTCAAGCGATGGCAACGGCTGCCCTTTTTTCAGCATTGGGAGAGGGTTGCGCCTCAATGGGTTAAAGGTGGGCGTGGGGGTTCTTGTACTCCTAGGGAAGGCTTCTTTCAGTATTTCAGACACTTCAGAACTAAAATAGAAAAGTTACAGTATATTTTAAAAAGGATCACTATGTCTTGCCAATAGCTGAGGGGGATTGACATCTTTTTGGGACGCCATGATACCTATGCTTAAGTTATAATATTTGGAAACTTCAGCCCCCCCCCCTCCGAAAGAAAATTCTGGCTACGGGCCTGCTGTTTAGCCATGATGACTTTAGCGCTGACGGTGACAAAATGTACGGTTACAAAACCAAGCAAAAGTGAACTTAAAAAATCATCGCCTTCACCAGTCTGATTTGCAATTTTCTTTTTGGCGCCCCCTTCTCGTTCAGCGCCCGGGGCACTTGCCCCGCCTGCCACTCCCTAGCTACGCCCCTGTTCAAGCTTTAGCGGTAACATACATCTGCGGTAAAAAAAAGCTCGACCCACACATAAACTTTCCGAAGTTTGGAGATATCCGCTAGATAAATTTCCAGACTTCTGCCTCTCTGTATCGGTACTTTTCCGGATCAGTTTGTGAGGTTGATAAAAATGACGCCAGAATGGTGATGCATATCCACTCCTTGCAGACCTCAAATCCTCCTCTCCCTGATTGGTGGAAGCGTCGCAGGCGGAGTGAGATCGTGACGTAGCTGAAGCTGCAGCAAAATCCCGATCAGCTGGGAGAAGGTGACGTTCGACAAAAAGAGAAGAATGACGAGGGCCAGAGTGTTTGGAACGACTGTTTTGCTGACAAAATATCGCCCTGGATAAACAAAAAAGACGGAAGGTTTTTGAAGGACTATGAAACCTGATGAAGGTGAGTACTCTATGTTACTGGATCCAAAACATTCCGAACTATGTGTTGAGTAATAACTTACTCTAGGTGTGTTGTTCTTTTATCACCATGTCTTGTTAGCTCGCTTCTACAGCAGCCCCGTTTTTCGACGAACTGCTTCTTGTTGTGCAGCTTTATTCCATGTACATGTATGTTTGTACACATGATCAGGCTGTTTGGATTGATACTGTCCTTCTGGGCTAAGGTTTCTTTTGGAAGTAAATATCATTCCCGAACGCCTGCGTTTTTTAACACTATTTCATTGTGCCTAATGGTTTCGTTTTCCGTTCTTGCTCTAAAACCAGGGCCCGATTACAGCACAGATCAACCAGGATATAGCCTAGTGTCCTCCTTAATGATTAGATACATGTATTGTTTGTTATATGTAGATCCAGAACTTTAAATAGTCAAGACTACTGCAGGATCCAGAGGGGGGGAAGGGTGCAGGGGCACGTGCCCACCTAGAAATAATTAAGTTTAGAGCATGAAAAATATTACTTTTTTTTATATAATCAAGGGCATTTGAGAGTAAAATAACTTGTGACCTCCTCCGTAGCAGATTTTTTTTTTTTCTGACTCTGCCACTGTTTAGAGTTAATTGGATACACGCGCAGTGCTGTAATGTTAAACACCACCAGACTTCGTGCCGATTACACAGACGTGTAATCGATTACGATTACGATTAATTTTCACTTTTAGACCAGGATTACGATTACCTGAGAAAGTATAATTCCCGATTATGGTTAGATTACGATTATCATATAAAACCCAATTTCCGATTACGATTAGATTACGACTACGTAATCTATTAAAACTTTCGATTATGATTACATTTGAGTCCGATTACGATTATATTACGATTACAAAACTTTTCTTTTTACCCTTCTGGCATTGATATTATAATGTCTAAATTTTACAATTTTAATTCAAGAACAGAATAATGGGTCCATCTGTTCAGGGAGCTAAATTACAAGAATGCCATACAGCAAGAACTTCTATACTATTAGACGAACCTGGTTGATTTCCTAGGCCCACTTGTGAAAAGTTTTTTAATGCATACGAACCTCTATTTGAACATGGCATTTTCCGATTTTAACTTAAACATATGTCATTTTCAGTGTGCGTGTGGGGTGGGAGGGGGGGACAGGCTTGGTGGTTTAACACATCTTTGAAAAGAACCCAGGTTTAACCTAATCAAGCAAAAATTAGTATACAAAAATTGATATTTGATCCCTTCTATGCTCGGCGTTGCTTCCTTGCCTATATCCTGGATTTCTGGTTTCAAAAGAGGTACTGGCAGACGCATGAAAAGTTAGCCGTGGTTCCTATTCAGCCGTGAAGGAGGAATAACCTCTGTCATTACGATCTTGCAACGATGTGCGCGAACCTATTAAACCAAATTTTAAGTTTTTTTAATGCATTGAGTAAAATGCTAAAAACAGGGGCTCTCGACAAATGCATTGTTTTCTCTACAATAACCGTTAGCCTGAATCTGAATAGATGAGGCTGAACGTGTATTGCAGTTATTATTTTACAGAAAACTTCACGCACAGTTTAACTTCTTTTTTTATACTTTCATAACACGTATATGGGCATTAAATATCTAAAACTGGGCCTGCCGAACAAACAAACTTTTAATTTCTAGAATACACACGCCGTTTTAAAAATTCAAAACTAACTACTAACTCAAAACTACATGCATACTATCTATTGAGGATAATTTAAGAATTACAGAAAGACTTAAGAATACTACTAATAAGAATTACTTAAGAATAGCAGAATGGAGATGTCTAAAGATACCTCTAAACATACATCTTAAAAGTGTGGTGGGTCATATATAGTGTATTGGTGCTGGTACGACGTAATAAACAAAACTGGACAGTGATATTGGCGGTGTGAATGGTAAAACCCAACGTAATGCCAATTACAATAAAAAAGGCACGAATTTACTGTAAAACTATTTTATAAATAATTAACCGTTCAAAGATGCTCACTTTCTAAGCAATTAGCTGTTATATATGCTAAAGAACAGACACACATTTTTGTCTCTGGTCGAGAATTCCTTTTACATATTGAATATTTAATACACACATACATACATACATACATTTGAAATTTAATGAAAATAGTACAGTGCCAAAAGTTTTTTTAAACTTTTGAATGTGGTATAAAGTAGCTAACATTTTTAGGAGAGATAGAAAATAGGTTAATATAGACGTAGAGATGTCAAGATTTGCGGATGAGAGGGGGGGGGGGGGAGAGGGATGTGTGTATATAATATATTCAAGAGTAGAAATAGTGAAATTTTTATAGGTTTTGCAGGAGGAAAAGACTTTTGAATCGATGGTATTTTAAACAAAGTAGACTGCAAGCGGAACCCTGTCCTACGCCTATGTTGGTTAATGCGAATTCTCGGAGGAATTATAAAAGCTTATAATACACACAATAGAAAAGTTATATATAATTAGTCTGAAGTTTAATTCCAAATTGATAATAAATAAATGCCAACAATTCAAGTTCGAAAGACGTACTATGTTTTAATATAATATGTGTACAGTACAAATTAGATAGAAACAAAATATTTTAAATAATTTTCACACTCATCAGTGAAAAAAAACGAAGTATGAATACTTTGTGAATTATATTAAAAAAAAAAAAATGAACTGTTTTCTGTGACTAATCACTAACACTGGCATAAATGAAAATAAATTATTTATCCGTTAAACTTTTAGAACTAAGTCAAGGCAGCCAATCAAGTCGAAAATAAGACAAAATTGATTTTTAATACTTCATTATGTATTTTTACGCATTTTTATTCACCATAAAATTCTATTGAAGGAAAAAAAAAATGTTAATTCTATTAAAGGGGGAAAAGGGGTTTTGTAGATCATTGTCTATGTTCCCTACTCTTTACCCATTTATCCAGAAATTTATCGATCATTAAAAAATATTGATATTTCTAAAGGTCATTATAAAATTATTACATTCTTATGCAATTATATTCTTATTAATAGCACAAAGATATACTAATTTTTAACAGAAATATATGCGTGCCTACCTGCTTATCCAAACAACACAAGGAACCAAAGTTTATCTGTTGTCCACTATTCCAAACAACACATTCACAGTTCTTAAATGCACATCCTTTTCCATTTTTATTTTTATACTTTTCTAAAACTGAAAAAACATGCTGCACTCTTTCCTGTGTAGGTGCCATTTATGTTCTTTTTCACGACTGCAAATCAAAATGAAGAAATGAAGGAAAGATCTGACACCACAAGAAATAGTTTTAGCTATTCCCTCCCGCGCAACCCTCACTTTCTTCTGGGAAGTCCATTCTTGTCTCTCACCAGTCCAGACTTGGATGAACAGAAGACGACAGACAACAACAATAACAAAAAAGAATGGTCATCTAAATATTTTCCGGGGGGAAAAAAAAATAATAATACAAGCGAGCTCCTGTCTTCCTCCAAACGTCGGAGCTCCAGGGGAACTTCCTGTCTTCAGGGCATGCCTGTGCCTCCCCGTGAAAATTTTCCCAGCAAGCAGAACAAAAACTAAAACTGGGCAACTGTAATCGTTTTGTAATCCTCTCGTAATCAAAGCGACTACGATTACAGTCCCTTCGATTACGACTATATGGCAAATGAAATTTCTAGATTACGATTAGACTACGATTACGCGAAAAAATAAACTTCTAGATTATGACTAGATTACGATTACATGAAAAATTTATTTGCCAGATTACGATTATATTACGATTACACAAGAAAATGTAATCGATTTCAGTCGATTACGATTACACGATTATGATTACACGAAGTCTGAACACCACCTCCTACCCAGGATGAAACTTCCATGCAGACCTCAAAAAGACAGGAAAGTAAAGGAAAGTAGCTTCAGGAGCAGCCTACCCTACATGGTTTGAGACTTTATATTAGATTAATTTCTGATATTCGCCCTTAAAGGGGGCCAGCCCCCCCCCTACTACGAAATCTGTCGGTATAGTAAGCATTTTTATAGCATACTGAACCCGTGGCGTAGCCACGGTTTTATTTCGGGGGGTGGGGATCAAACTGTAAGCTAAGTTTCAGTTGTAAGCAATGTAAAGGGTTCTATTTCAGGTGGGAGAACCCCCCCCCTCTGGATACGCCCCTGCACTAAACTAACTTTTTCGTTTTGCTTTCGAACTAAAATGTTATAAAAACAGATGAAAAGTCTTCCCCTTACAAATGGTCCTTCTAAAAGTACTGAGAAAGGGTGCTCATCATAGGAGGTACATGCGTAGCTATAGCATTGACGTGGAGGGGCTTTAATTTTTACTTAAAAAATTTGATTGACAGAAAATTTCACTGCAAATATTTTGTAAAAAACATTTCAAAAACACAAAATTTTTAAAATATTTCTTATAGTAATTTTTATTGCTCATGTAAAATTAAAATAATTGTTTAAAATTTAATATAAAATTGATTTTTTTTTACCGTATACAATTTTGAGGCTCGGATGCAAAAAGGCGTATTATGTACGGCAAAAATATGCATTTTTGCTTAGATTAAGGGGTCGTTTACAGACCCTCTAACACCCCTCCTCCCCTTGTACTTTTCTTACAATTGAATAAAGAAAATTTTATCTGATATTTCATTCCTACCAGACCCCTAGTTAGACCAGAAACAGAGGGGGCGCTCAAATCTCTACAGAAGGGGCTTGTGTACAGATGGTATTTCTATATTTTTGAAACCATTTTGTGATCATTTAGTCTAAAACACGAAAAGTATTTTTTTAATGTGCTATTTGATAGACTTTTCTATCATCTGATTCTGAATAGCGATTTCCACAGTAAAAGGGCTTATCGTAAAATTTCCTTTAATATTCATTTCCATTCCTCATCTACTATACTTGCAATCATGGTGGATTTGCGCTCAGAAAGAGCTCTTTAAATAGGCCATAGGCACAATAGTCCGTAAAAGAAATGTCAGTGGACTTAGCAGGAATATGTTAAAGATATATGCAATTATATTTGCATAAATCTTCATTTTCTCAATGAAAGCAGTGGTATATTCCGGATTATTATTGGTACTCCATTAATTTTTAATCTTGGAAAATCATTGAGATAAAGAGATAGAATTTCTGTAAATATCTGACACAAAACCTCTTGGTTCGTAGGGTTCTTGTTCATGCGGTCCTATGTAAAGAAAAAAGATTTATTTTTTAATGTTGTCGGAAGTTAAATTATTCCACTAGAGTAACTGGGTGAACTAACTGGGCTTTCTTTTACTCAGTCAAAAACGGGGCATCTTAAATTAAAAATTACGCACGCTTTCTTAAATTACTTTTGCAATTTGTGCGATAGCAAATAGTATCTCGAGATTACACAGTTTGATATTTTTCTCGAGATTAAAGTAAACTATTTTTTTAGCTACGAACATGAGCTTTTAATCTTTTCATTTATGTAATAGCAACTTAAATTATGAATTTTAAAAATGGAAATGTCTTCTTTAGAAGATTTACTACTTGTGAAACCTTTCTTTGTTTCACAGGTGGTTTGCAGTTAAGAGAGAGACTTCAGCACATTGTAGAAACGTAAATATGAAATTTATTTAAGGAAACATCTTGATTATAGGGCTATGTACAACTATCATCTCCATCAGAAACCATAGTAAAAAAAAAAAAAAAACCATAGTCAAAAAAAAAAAAAAAAAAAACGGGACCCGAGGAAACAGACAACCTCCTTACTCCCTGGTCCTCGCCCAAATCTCCTTCTCTTCCTCCCACGTCCAGGAGAGAGAGAAAATAGAAACAAGAAATGACCCACGCAGGGGCTTTTTCAAAGATTATCCGCTTTTTCCCGCGATTGGGTAGAGGAGTTCAGTCTCCCCAGAGAACTTCACTCTACTATAATACATGATTAAAGCACGACATACCGCACAGAAACAACTCAATGCTGGTGTTAAAAGATAAAATAAATTAAAACTTTGTAAAAAACACACATAAAACGATACATATAACAATATGCCATCGTTTTATGTGTGTTCTTTAAACAAAGTTTTTATTTATTATTATTTCGCATGATACCGTGCTAATAAATATTTCGCGTATGCTGTAGAGCCTCGATAATCCGGGCCCCAAAATCTGGACCGTCGATAATCCGAATTCAATTCTGGTGAAAATAAAGTGGAAGAAAACAGAGTACATCAACCCACAAGTCATTCTATTAAAACGAGTCAAAGACTTGGCCATAAAAAAGCGAACAACTACTGAGGTTCAAAAATCATTAACAGATTTTTTTAAAGATCTCTGACAGTGAACAAACTGTACAGTATTCTGTAAAAGCATAATGTATGTTGTACATATTTTACCTTGCATATGTATGTATATTCTTTCATTAAAATACATTACAAATTCATATTAATTAATGGTTTTATTTATCTGCTCCAATTATTTAACCACTAAAGGGAGTTGTTGAGGTTTAAGCAAGTTTTAGTGAATTCTTAATGGTCTTTTTATTATGATTATTATTATTATTTTATTATGTTAGTCCTTTTCGAAAATTCGGACAATATAATAATACGGACTGGGTTCTGTCACAATTAGTCCGGATTATCAACGTTCTACTGTATTTTATTTCGTTTATGGAGAATTTGATATTGTAAATCTTTTTTCGCCCTCCTCCTCCTCCTTTTTTTTTTTTTTTTTTTAAATATCCACACAAAGTGCAACGAAAAGGCATTCGATTTTCTGAAACATCGCTTTAGTTTAGATTGCACTGAGAAATTCGTTTATTGACTTGTCATTTACACGATACATTACCTTCGGTTTACAGACATGTATTTTTACCATCGACCTATTCTTTATAGGGCCAGCATTCATCCTCCTCTTAGTATGTAGGAACTTCATTTTAGCCACAATTTGTAATCCCACCGTAATAAATCTCTCCGTAGTTTCAACAGTAAAGTCTTCTTGAACTTAAAGGAGAAAAGATAACATAAATCGTATCAATAAAAAATATTTAGTGCAAATAAGCATTAAAATTTCAACAGAATGTGTTTAACAGAATATTTTATAAAAAAAATAATGATGAAAATATATTATAAAAAATATTTAGTGAAAATAAACATTAAAATTTCAACAGAATGCGCTTCGGATGAGCTTTGTTTGAACATCGTATTTAAATTTTACTTATATTTTTAAGTTTTTTGAAATGTCTCCTGGAAATTGGAATTTAGAGTTATTTTGATTTTGTAATGTGGATTTTAATTTTTCTTATATTGTTTAAAAAAAAATGACAATCTTGCTGATTAACACATGAAACTCCTCCTTAAAAATTTAAAAATAATGGTACTTTATATTTTCTCAGTAATAATACAAACAATAATAAAAACAAATGATCACAATTTTTTTCCTCTGGGTTCTTCATTGTCCTAAAGGAGTTAGTACAGTAACTCGACAGGGGTGATTCTAAAAAGGTGGGTCATCAAACGTTAACTATAATCCATTTTTCAAATATTGGAATTTCACTCTAATTTTTTTATTCGTATTTCGCTCAGTACGAGAATTTTGTCTACGCGATCTTGTCGACAAGTTTTGTAGATACTATGAACTGTCCGGTGAAGATATTTACAAATATGTTTGCCAGAAAACGTGGAGAGGGGGGGGGGGGCGTTCATAAAATGTTGAAAGACGCACAAGGTTTGCAATTTTTGTTAATTGATCTCTAAATTTGGCAAAACGCGACAATTTATTAAAAATATATTTCGAGTATAGTTAGAAAACGCATGGCGAATATTGTAAAATAGTTTTAGTAGGCGATTTTAATATAAATTTTAATTCCGAAGAAGTGTTTTATAGAAGACAAATACGGTACACTCATGGATTATGATACTTTCCAAATGGTCTTTATAAAGGTGAAGTATAGTTTGACTATGCCTGGCGAAAATTGTTAAACAGTTTTGGTAGGCTATTTTAATATAGATTTCTATTCCGAAGAAGTGTTTTATGGAACAAGGAAAGAAAACATGGTACACTCATGGATTATGATGCCCATTCCAAACAGTATTTAAAATGTCTACGTGATATAGTTCGAATATGCCTGGCGAAGATTGTAAAACAGTTTGTCTGCGATTTTAAGACGATTTCGATTCCAAAGATGTGTTTTATGGTACAAGAAAGAGTTGATTCGTATTTTAACCCCCCCACTCTCGCCAACCTAAAAAATCCCCGCACTTTGGCGAGTTTTCAGTCATGGGCCTTTAGGAGTTATGCACAAGTTCCAACGCTTCCAAAAGAGCTAGATGAAAACTAAAGTGAACAAATTAGCGATAAACACACCAGTTAAGGAATTTGAAGAGTTAATTATTAAAACTACATTAATTGGCAACCCAAAATAAATAAAAATGTAACGGAATACTGTACTTACATGTTGTTCCAAATCGCAATTTTAATTCTAAATTGCAATTGCCACATAAATACAAAAAATCGTCATGATAACTGCATATGTTTAATTATCGCCACCTTGGCGAAAGTCGGGGCGTTAAAGTAGGAATCAACCCAAGGAAGACAAACACGGCACACTCATGGATTAAGATGGACATTCGGAACAATATTTAAAACGGTGAAGTATACTTGTAATATATATGGCGAAGATTGTAAAATAGTTTTAGTAGGCGATTTTAAAATAGATTTCGATTCCAAAGAGGGTTTTATGCAGACCCAGACTGGCTCCTTTGGAGACCCTCCTGTTTAGATTGAAAAGGGGCCCCTTACTGATCATTTTAGAGGGAATCGAACATGTGCCTAAGAACCATATGTAACTATTTTAGAGCTCTTGGAGCCACTGACTCTTCGGAACCCCACTCGATCCGCGGGGTTCCTGGGGTCCTCCGCTGTACCACTGCGTAAAGACGCAAGATTACTGGGAAATAATTATTCCAATTACTCTGTTATATATATGTATCAAATTACTCCAATTATAAAGTAGTATATCCATTTATATCAAGGGGACCTCTGCGGGACCCCCGGCGATCGCCGACCTGGGTTTTATGAAACAAGGAAGAAAAATACGGCACACTCATGAATAATGATACTTTTTCCAACTTAATTGAATAAGGAAGAAAAATAGGGACGACGCATAAATTAAATGCTTTTAATATATAGCACTTTAGTGCGTATTTAAAATCTGAAAGTGTTTCAGATTTTCTTCCTTTATAATCTTTTATCGCCCTTTTCCCAGCCAAAATACTGTGAGCAGGTGCACCAATGTTGGGAGTAAGTAAAGCTAGAAGAATTTTAGAATGTTATTTATCTGGTTACTCTCTCGATCGTTATGTAGCAGGAGCGTTAGCAATTCAGTGAGTTTGGGGGGGGGGGTGAAGTAGTGAGTCAGTATGTTCAGATCGATTCCGGAACTCAAAATGGTAACGTATTGTGCTAATTTTCTCCTTTCATCCCAGGTTATGGGAGTGTTGAGTCCCCAAGACCCCCCCCCCGCTTTTCTACGCCACTGTTATGTAGAGATGAACTCATCGGTTCAGTTTCCGTAACGAATCCACTTGGTCTCTTAAAAAAGAATCCTGAATCTGTTTCTCGCGTTCTTGCCCGCTGTTCAAGGTCAGCTGCCTTTCGCCAGGATTAGTCTTTGTTTCTTGCATTTTGGGTACTTGACACATGCTCTGTTGCCAAATACATGACAGAAATATCCTTCCTCCTCCTTTTTCTACCCTTCACACTTTCCCTTGAGTCAATCCCAAATAAATTTTTAATACTTGTCAATAATTGAACTCTGTTTCAGTCAAAGTGACATCATAACAAACTAGTAGTATGTACAAAGGCGAACAATGTAGGTAAATAGCTCTTATTTGTAAAAAAAAGAAAAAAAAATGAAGCTGAGTTATATGAACCCGTTGAGGCGCAACCCTTTCCCAATGCTGAAAAAAGGGCAGCCGTTGCCATCGCTCGACAGGTGGCTGTGCCCGCGCACAGCCAC
This sequence comes from Cheiracanthium punctorium, assembly GCA_038373885.1. Classification (NCBI taxonomy): domain Eukaryota; kingdom Metazoa; phylum Arthropoda; class Arachnida; order Araneae; family Cheiracanthiidae; genus Cheiracanthium; species Cheiracanthium punctorium. The sequence goes on from JAWZYV010011778.1 coordinate 61,875, forward strand.
CTGTCGTCAAAAAAGGATCTCTAGATCTGTGGCACGAGATGAACGTTTCGATTGTCCGCCATCTTGCTGGTAGTTAAGTTAAGCGATGGCAACGGCTGCCCTTTTTTCAGCATTGGGCAATCTATCCAGCTTTTCTCGCATTCTTCCATTTTTCATCAGATGTCAGTGCTGTTAAAAATAATCGTGACAATTTTTTTAACGGGAAATGACGTGCTAAAAAGTAAAGGATTCTCGTTGAGCTATATCACCCGCAACTATTTTTATAGAAATCAAATCTATTCTTCGTGACTGGCAACAGTCGAAACGTCAGAGTTTGGTGTTCCCAGAGCAGGAACACTGAGCGTTAAAGGGTCAAAAAAGCGGATTATTCAAAATATAATTAATTTTTATTGGGGCATTGCAAAAAGTGGAGCAATGTAAGAACTCACATGGATATAGAAAGATCTCTCTCTCTTTTTTTAAATGCTTAGCACATACCATACTTCAAGTGTGTTAAGAGCAGCATGATATCTCAGCTCGGTGAAATGCTAGTTTGAAGACTACTACGGTAACTGAAAAGCAGTGGCGGAACCTGCCGTGGTTCTATGGGTTCCCCCCCCCCTAAAAAAAAAAGAATAAAAAGGCGTTTGTGGCTGCACGAAATCGCCTCTGCGCTGCACCTTTACAACCGAAGGCCGGGCAATTGTGTAGCTTTTGCCCGGTGGGGTGTACTATCTCAATCCACCATGCGCAATTGGCGGTATCAAAACCATCTTCCATCGTACGCGCCTCTACACATTGCTTTAAAGCAGTTTTACCATATTTCTTTTATCATCGGAATGTACAAAGAATGCTTTTTCATATAAGCTTTGTACACTATTCGTAAATTTGATTTTATACATAAACTGATCTCGAAAAATTTCGGTATCCAGATTTTGACGAAAAAAATCCATTTTGACTGCCACTAAATTTACTTTAAGAGATTTTGCGAGACATCTCGTCGTGCGCATGTATGTATGTTCATATAAATGCATGTATAGTCCAGGGTGTCAATGATTTAAATTAATTAAAAAAATCATTGATTTAAATCAAGGATGCACTATCTCTGGCCAACGGACTATTATTAGCTAGTGACACCCTATTCTATTCACCCGCCAACCGGGGTCGCCGCGACTGAAGAAAGAGAGAGGAGAAAGCAAGAGGGGGTCTGGGTACTGGTTTTCGTGACGTCACAAGAAAGGATGGGATTTGGAACAGTTTGCATTGAGTTCAATGGAAGAAATGGAATTAATAATGCCAATAAATACGAGTAGCTTAATTTTTTTATGACGCATTGAAATAGCATTTTCGTTTTATAACACTTTGTTCTTAAATAATAGTGAATCAACAATATTTTTTGTCAGAAATTAATGAAATAAATTGGTACTGAATTTAAAGCAGTTTCAGCATTGTATGCAGTATGTTTTGCATTTCGGGCTGGCAAATACATTCTAAATAATATAATGGTTACTCAATGTTATCATTTATCTAAAATAATATGTATATGGATTAAATTTATACGTTGTATAAGCATAAAGTCATATTTTTAAGTAAGTAAAAGTAAATATATTTTTAAGTAAAAATAATAATTTTTATTAATTTTACTTAAAAACTGAAATACATTATTTAGTTTTGCTTCGTTTTAATAAGCTTTTTGAAAGAATTGATGTTAAAAATATCCAGATTCATAAATAGTCATCTTAAGCCATTTCGTGACGTCACAAGAGAGGATGGAGTTTGTATTGAATTCTATGGAAGAAATCTGATCAATAATGTCAATAAACACTAGTAGCACGAGGAATATAATCAGAAATTTCCACAATTAATATTTTAAAAACTTGTACAATACATACTATATATAATTATGTTATACAGACTCCTAATGTCAAATTTTATTAGAAGCAATTAAAGCACAAAAACAAGAAAATAAAAAGTAAAAGCTTTTACCCAAAGCTTACAAATACTATAAAGTTTTTCATGAAAGCACTACAAGTGTTTGCTTTAATTTTTTCTAGATAAGACTTTCAAATATCACATTGAGACATTTGAAATATACATAATTAAATATTTTTAAAAATTAGTGAGTATAACTCTTGAATATGTAAAACTGTCTAAATGCTCTCAGGGGTTTTCATGTAAAATATATTGCAGTAATACATATACTTTTTTGTTATTGTTTTTAGCATTGCAGTAATACATTTTCTTTTTTGAGTTAATTTCCAAATCTGTGTTCATACTTAATTTCAGAATTTTCAACAAATTCCGATAAACCGTTTAGTTGGAAATATTTCTTTAATAAATATCTTCTATATTTTTGTTTTTCTAAGTAACCAGCAAATAGATTTCTCTCTCTCTTTTTTTTTTTTTAAATAAATAAATCAACCATGAGATCCGCATTGAACCTTAAGCTACTTGGTATGTGCAGTGGAAGGGGATCTGCGTTTAATTTATAATTAAAGGTGAAATTTTCTTAACATAGAATTGCAATGAAACTCTTGATACATTTCTTAATTACAAAAGAATTTATATTTTCCTTTGCATTATTTTTTTCGGTTTCCTCAATATCTTTTTCCTAAACGTTTTCTCTTCTTTTAGTAGGATCAGTTCTTTCTTGTTTTTTGGTAATATCGGATATATAGGCTGGTAAGCTCGAAAAATGCACGGGATAGCATTCGGTTCTAATTTATAATGCTTTCTTTTTACAGTTAAGTGCCCCATCTGATTTTAAAATAGCATCGTCTTTTAAAAGATCTTCATCTCGAAAATGTTCAATACAAACATACGTATTTTTTCCTGGGGACCAATTTTTTCGTGGAATATTTTTAGCCCATTCGGCCCGCTTTTCTTCGTTTTTTGGGAAAAGTGAAAACTTTTACATTTTCTCCTCTTTTGTAATTAGCTTTACTTACAGCCTGGGACGCAGCAAACGGAAGCATAATGATTGCTAGAACAAAAGAACAGAAATCAATAAAACTAACGCAAAATACGGCAATTTTATATTTTTATGTACTCTATAGCTTAATAACTATTATAAAGTATGTCATATTAAGAATAGAGATTGCTGACTTACCATTAGTATCCAAAAAAGGCACAAAACATCTTAGTTTCTTCTACTTTTCCGTATGATTCTAATGCTTTGAACGGAGAAAAGTCAATCCTCTCTTGTGACGTCACAACACCTCCACGCGTTCAGTACCCAGGCTCGCCTTGTAATTGTCTACTCTCCCCCTCCCTTCCCGGGGGCTCCGCGCCAACCCAGTTAGTTGCATGTTGAAAAACAAATCGGAATCCGTCAGTTCAATTTTTATGAAAAGGAACTGGTCGTGAAAATTTAATGATTTCCGATTTGTTTTCAGTGGTCATAAACATTGCACCAGGAAACGTGCAATTAATTGACTTTTATCAATATGTGACATCTTATTTTCAAGACCTTTCATATGAGTTGGGCGATTCTACAGTATTGTGAGCGTTTATGTTATGCTTCAATGAGTTCGGTTGATTAAATTATCCAAAATATTGAGTTAGGGAACACTGTTTTTTGGTGTGTGTGTAAACAATGTAACATACTATTAAAAAAATCACAATAACCCTTTATAAAGGCCCTGGTAAGAATACTTACCACCTACGGTCTATTATATACAGAAATCAATTATCATTAGTGAATTTTCTGACTTTTGTTCAGTTATATGGCATGTATATTTTTTCCCATACACGCTTAAACCAAACGAGCGATATTCGATCAGTCGGAGCGAAAAGTGAGACAGTTTTCCAAAGTGAGCTTCTCCTTTAGGAGCGTTTTTCGATCACGAGCGGAGCGGAATATAACAATGAGTGGGCAGGGGAAATTCTCGGTAAAGATAGGAAGCGTGGAGAGGATTCTCAGAAAACGGACTATGTAAAGAGCCCTTTCGCCGAAAAAACCGGTCGGTTTCCAAGGAAACAGATCGCTCCGCAGTGTATCGTTCTTTTTTTCGCTCTTTGGGTTTAAGCGTGTACATCTAGATTCTAAATTATATTTGGCTTATGAGCTTTTCTTTCATTCGTAATTTTAAAGAAAGCTCGAATAATTACTCGAAAATTGAGCATAAGAATCATCGCTTTTAATTGTATATTTTTGCGTTCAATTCCTTGTACAAGCAGCAAGTAGTTTTCCGACTTTCATTTTCTGAATAGTTAATGTGTTCTCCTGAAAAATTTCTATGCATGTTTCATACTTGTTTCTCCAATTTTCACGTGGGATACTACAGTAGAGGGAAAATATATGAATTAATCCTAAAAAATGGGCCAGAAAAATCCCAAGTACTTTCGACTCTCTGCACATAGCTTGCCTTATAAAGGGTTAATCTAACTCAATTTTTTGTTTGGTTATGATCGACCGAACTTGTTGTGGACCTCACATAAACACTCACAATACTGTGGAATCACCCAATTGCCTTTCCTACGTGTGCCATCATATTTTCTCATATTTGGAATTGTGTCATTACAATTAATCTTTAATATGTATATTGTTTTTTAAGACTATTCTTAAACGAACACACTACTTGATTGGCCCTTGATAGCATACATTTTTGAATTTCTAAGGCCCACAAGCTAAAGAGGTTTTGTACAAAACAATTATTATTAATTGCGTGTGAATAACATATCTGTAAAATTTTATTTACAAAAGCTTTGCTTTTAAATTTGTCAAGTAAGTCAGTATATAATCACTCAGTTTTGCTATGCTTCCAAAATCACCCACTTGGACAAAATTATTTCATATGCATACCAAAGCAATATTAATGACTATGTAATTTTATCTCTCACCCCCTTTATTGAAAATTGTCCGAAAAATGTGTCCCAAAAAAGCGACACAAAAATGCGACCCAATTTTACATATATTTAAATACTATTAGTTCACAAAAGCTTTAATCTATTGTTACAATATTTCGTAACCTGTAGAATATGCATCACATGTATTTTTCTATCAATAGGTTACAATCGTAAAAATTTTAACATAGGGTTACCAGGCGAAATACACGAAAGATGAGAAATAAAATGACGTAGTCAATTAATATCGTTTTAATATAGCAATAATGAAACCAAAATATTAGGGGGGTCTCCTCATGACGAGGCTCGAACAGCCAAGTTATTTTATTAACAGATTTATACTATCATTCAACAACTAGATATTTACCAGTTGTCTACATTCTTTATACAAAGTGGTTAAACCTATTTAAGCTATTTTATCTTTTTTTTTTTTTTTTTTTTTTAATTAGACATTTTCAAAAAATCTGATATAAATTTAAAAAATCGCATGATTAAAATAAGTGAAATTAATGCGATTTTTACCGACCACAAGTCCATTTTGACCGGTTTTCTGTGACGTCTGTATGTACGTATGTAACTCGCGTATCCCAAAAACTATTAATAGTAGAATGTTAAAGTTTAATATTTAGGATTATTATAGCATCTAGTAGCGCACATCCCGTTTGGTTCGACTGGATACTTTATTTACAGTGTCACCCAAAATATTTCTCATACATTACGCTTTGTGGGCAGAATTTCACTAAAGCTTATTTTAGAGATATTAATTTATTTCTGACGAATCAAAAGTGATATATGTTTAGGATTACAAAATGAATATCTCCATGGAAAATAGTGTCTATCACTTACAGTTCTTCTACAGGAACTGTCAAAAAATTTCCAATACGTTACGGTCTATGACAATTTTAGGGGCATTCATCCATTTCAAGCACAACACCGTCCTACCCTATAGTTCCGAATAACGGTCCGACCACGATCCCGTGCCTCTCTCAATAATTAAGCCAGAAGTCGCCAAGCTTGGCGACTTTTGGCGTACGTATGTATGTGTTTATCGATCAAATCTTAAAAGCTATTAGTCGTAGAATGTTGAAATTTTATATATAAGATTGTTGTAACATCTAGTTGTGTATCTCGATTTTTGGTTCCAATCTATTGGAGAGATTATTTACAGGACCACCCATAAGAATTTAAATACATTAATGTCCACGGGCATCTTCAATATATTATGTCTGTAGTCAGTCATTGTTTGGCCATGCCCAAAATCTTGCCATTTGTCATCGACCTTAGCGAGTTTGCCGAAATATTGCCAAATTTAACGCGAGGAATAATTTAGTATTTCGCACAACTAAAGCTTGTAGGCGTATAATGTTGAAATTTCGAATTCAGAACTATTGTAATATCTAACGAGCATCTCTTTTTTTTTTTTTTTATTACAATCAACTGAGTTATTTATTTCCGGGGTCACCCAAATGTCTTTAAATACATTAAGGTGTATGGATACATTTAATTCATTGGAAGTCTGTGGTCACAATTACTACTATCCCCAAAATCTCGCTAACTAAATCTCACGTTTGTCGGCTTTTAGCAAATATCGCTCAATTAAGTTTCAGAAACAAATCTCAAGTTGAACCTAGCTTAGCATATACCTCAAATATTTGGCTAGAAATTTTTAAACCGTAGTATTATTGCAGCACTATTGTATCTCTTTCAAACAAAATAAGTTTAAATGAAATATACCGAAAATATTTCTGATTGAATAGACTTACAAGGAAGTTATGTGGTATTCACATCAGATTTTTTAAATTGTCAAAATTAAGATTTTACAGATCTCGCCGCAAATAAATTGCTAATGAAATTTCCTGGAGAATCTTGTTTGTCGTGGGGACCATTTGGCGCCCACGGCGTGATAGACGCCTTTGTAACCCCCCTCCCCGCGCGCGCACCGGTCCGATTTCCAGAATTCCCTACTTAATAAACAAATAATCAATAGCAGGCACGATTTATGGACTAATACAGAACAGGGAAGGTATAATTATTTAAAAACTGTTCGCATCGATTACATCCCCAAACATTGTATTGCAATACATCGTCTGACTGGCAACGAACATTTCCCGACATATTTGTTAAAAATCCAGAAGAAAGCAGATGATCTATGTCATTACGGAAAAACAGGATAACCGTTACATTACATATACGAAAATTGTCCCATGATGAAACACCACTTCAAATCCAATAGTTCTGTAGATATCTATCAGCAACTTATGTTTCTGATATAAAACAGAAAATACTTAAGAGAAATATTTCGCAGTATGTTGGAAACGCTATTCCCGAATTATTGGGAGAAAGAGGGGGTGAGAAAACCATTATGTATAATAGAAACAGGGACAGAGAGTGTATTGTATAGTGTGCAGAGCCGGTCCTACTCAGTAAAAAAATTCAGAAACGTAACATACTTATAGCGGAAAGGTTTCCGAAAGTATAGCGTAACCTACCGATGCTCTACTCGAACTTACGATTTCGGAAACATAACACATATTTCGGGGTAAAGTATTTACGGGGGAAAGGAAATCTTTATTTGGAACTTCGTGCGCATGCGCCAAGTGCCAAGAGACAGAGGGATAAGAGTAAACGCGTCTTCCCTAATAGCATAGATGGTCACAAGAGTCGCTGTGACGTCACAGAGGGTTACAATTGTCTCAGGACTGTCACATTGTAACTTCTTGCACAGCCCGATTATGACCAACAGGGGCCCCGGGCATTGATGAATTTGTCCCCACCTTTAAAATTTTTCTTTTTATAATATTTTGACATATAAAAGAATATTTCAGAACAACATTTGAAACTGGGGGCCCAGGGCAAAGTCCCGATTTGCCCATGCGATAATAAGGGTCTTGTAACTTGTGAGTGATGCAACTTCACTGTGTGGTCACTGTGAAGTTTATTTGTGACCAGTCACCAGGTGACGTCGCCGGATGAATACTTAAATAAAACAGCACATTATCTCCTGAAAATAATTTATGTGGAAGAAAAAAGATTTAAGATTTTTAATTTATATTTATTAATTATGGTATTTTCTCTCCATTTACAAAATACTTCAAAAACATTTTAAGTTTCCAAAACAAGCCGTACCACAACAGCAGTCAGTTTACTATTAAAGCAAATTCCGGCAAGAGAGTCACAGCGTCGCGGTAACGTGCTGTCTTATGGGCCCGGTTGTCTTCGGTTAGATTCTGGTCGCTGCTCCTGCGCGCTCCTTCCGTTAGTTTGGTGCTGCCATCTAGTTGATGTTACTTGAAACGCTTCATCTAGTGCATGTTACTTTTTCTGAAAAACTCAGAAAGGTTACTCGTTAATTCGGAAACCTTTCCGAAATACACGGAAAGGTTACTCAATATTTTACCAAAATATACAGAAACGTTACCCATCTTTTCAGAAACCTTACCTAAAATGCAGGAAAATAGGTAAATATGTTTCCGACATATGCAGACACGTTTCTAAATACTTTACCCGCATGGTTCGGAAACGTTTCCGCAATTTTAAACTACAAGAGCTGCCCCATTTTTTGGGGTAACGTTTCCGATTTTTTTTTTTTTTACCGTGTAGGGTGGAGCGAACGGTGCGACCGCACCGGGTGCCAAAATAACTTACTTTATAATATGTAGATGCAAATTTGAGTATCCGTGCATTGTTGTAATTTTCGTATTAACCCCTTTGAAAACTTTTCTAGTTGCATGTGCGAGGGGGGGGGGCGCATTTTTGTATTTTGCACCACTTAGAAAAATAGCTAGGACCGGCACTGATAGTGTGTGACATTGTAATGTATGTTATATGTATATTGTAAATGTGTGTTGTGAATTATATTACAGAATAACAAGATGCATTATTAAAAATCTCATTTTCTAATGTGGCATACGTTTGTTCAAATGTTTTGTTTTGTAGTAAAGTATATGTGTATTGTAACATTTTAATTTGTGATGTATACATGGGCGCCGGCAGCATAGGGCAAAGGAGGGCAATGCCCCCCTGGATTTTTGTATGTAGTGTTTTCCCTTGCTTTTTTGCTCTTTTCAACATGGTAACCATACGAAGTAGTCTTTGCCCCCCTCTGGAGTAGTCTTTGCGCCCCCCCTGGGAAATATTCTGCCGGCGCCCATCGATGTATATTGTGATTTATTTCCGAGTGTGGTACGTGTATGTTGTTGATGTTTTGAGATATTGTGTTGTGATGTGGTGTTGTGATGTTTGTGAGGGGAGCTTTTTGGACGTGGAGTGAAAACGTGCCTCCCGGGGGGAAAATAAAGCTCTAAACCGCTTTGCGGGCGGCTCTCCCGGATGGTGTTCCCTTGTCCTCCTCTCCTCTGCACCACACTGTTCGTGCGGTACACCTGGAGAAGACTAAGCTACAATCCACTTTTTCGTCTTCTGTTCATTTCTTTTTCTATATGCTGTATAATCCAGTGTCTTGTTTGGATCGTTAGTTAACCTTTCATTTTTATTGAGTACTCGGAACGTCGGTAAGGTGGAAACCATCCTTGTTTTTCTTCGGTCGTGTGTTTTGCACGCGTAATAGCTTATCGTACGCTACTCAAGGTCTTTCGAGTCTATAAATAAAAGGAGGCCCAAGCTGTGTCTACTGACATGGATTTGGATAACAGGCGGCTCAAAGTTCTTCGCCAGAGAGGATGATGAAAAAAGAAGTCACTCAAGTAGTTCAAACAAAATTCGTCCTTAATTTTCAGTTGTTGGGCTGGGCAGCCATCAGAACCAAGGCAATGGCCCGAGGTGTGAATCATAGGAGGTTCCGGCGCAAGAGCAAAAATAATTTATTAGAAATGTTCCGTAATTTAAGTGTAAAAATAAAATGACCAATCATAACTAGAAAAACCAAGAACGGTAAACCATCCTTTATAAAATGCTTTTCTAGCTCGGATCTTATTAGTTTGCTTCCTTCTTCACAATGAAACAACTGGTCTTCGTTAATTCCAAGGTGAGAACAAACAGCCTGTAAAACTGTTAAAACCATTGACGGATTTATGCAATTTTGCGGTTGAGGGCGGTTAGTTGGAAGATTCACATACATGTCCGTTTTATGGAAGTAAAATAGGATCGTTTACGTTAGCTTCTTTTTCCTCGGGAGGAGCGGTCGCCTCCCCCGTTAACCCTTTGAGGCGCAACCCTTGAGCAGCTGGCTGTGCCGGGCACAGCCAGCTGCGTCAAAAAAGGGTCTCTGGAACTATGGCACGCGATGAACGTTTCGATCATCCGCCATCTTGCTGGTAGTTAAGTCGAGCGATGGCAACGGCTGCCCTTTTTTCAACATTGGGCAATCTATCCAGCTGTTCTCGCATTCTTCCATTTTTCAGCAGATGTCAGTGCTGTTAAAAATAATCGTGTCATTTTTTTAACTGGAAATGGCGTGCTAAAATGTAAAGGATTCTCGTGGAGCTATGTCACCCGCAACTATTTTTATAGAAATCAAATCTATTCTTCGTGACTGGCAACAGTCAAACGTCAGAGTTTGGTGTCCTCACGGCGAGGACAGCGCGTTAAAGGGTTAATCCGTCCTTGGATGAAACAGCCTTAAAATGTCAAACGCATACTCAGAATAGCATGAAAATCCTGTTGAATGTCCGATGATCTCCCATTCCATTGAAATAGACCAAAATATCATTTTCTTGTCAGGATTTCTATCCTTTTCTATTGGATGGATAGATACATGCAATGGCAGATCCAAAGAGGCGCACACAGCGGATTTTCCAATATTCGCAGTCAAAACTCCAATATACCAAGTTAGCCCTAACAGTCATGTTACTTATTTTTTCGATTCTTATTGGTTTCTTGAATCCAATGACATCCTGCATAATATATGAATCGAATGTTCTAACGGTCAACCACTATTGAAAAGTTCGTCGTCTCCTGAACTGATTATTGTTTGTATTGATATTACAAACAACTGATTATTGTTTAAACTTGAAGTTATTAAAAAAGAAAAGTTCTCGTGTTTTATAAGGGTTCCGTGTCACTTTTATTATGGATTGGGAACCTGGGGTATATATTTTTGTATTTAAAATAATATGTTGTAATTTTCTTTAGTTCTTTTACAAAAACCTAAATAAAACAAATCTTTTAGTTAAATTTCACGTAAGGATTTTGACTGTATTTAGCTATAAAGTTATAAATTCATTAGAATCAGACTACTTTATAAAGATTATAATAAAGTTTCTCATCGTAAATTAATGGCCACGTTAATTGTAGTTGTTAATATTTGCTACTCTCTTCATTATGAGATAATTAACAACAAAAATTAAAAAATAACGAAAATATTTTTTACATAAAAAAATAGGTTCATCTTTTGAGAATGTGATCATATGTCGTGGGCAATTAATTATTGAGACGGTTGCGCAAAAGATAATGATAAAAAATTTGAAAATCTTGTCGGCAAAGTAAAAATTTTTTTGGGTGTTGAGTATGATTTAACACGACTGAAAACAATTATTATGGATGTTTTCATGTTTTTTTTTAATTTCTTTAGCTTTTTAAATGTTTAAATCCACCTATAGGTTTTGTCCAAAAAATTAAAAATATCCTCCTGTGTGAGACGCAAAGAAGGACCCTCCCTTTAAAACTATTGTTAGGAATTTTCGGGGCAACCCGTTGTCCTGATGTTTAAAATAGTTTAAGATTCGTATTCTACGCGTCAAATTGTTAAATTTTGCATTTTTTTGCATCAAAATCGGTCAACTAGAACCGGATTAAGGGTTCCCCCATTGATTAATATAGCGTTTTCTAGAAATCTCGAGAAATATGGGTCCTAGGCCTTCGCTAACCTCATTTTTGAGGACTTATTTTTGGCGCCAAATTTGGCGATATTTCGCCAAAAAGTCACCAAGCTTGCCGACATTTCGGTAATTTGGCGCGATTTTCCCAGTGGGGCTTGTAAAGCATATTTCCTGCAATAACATTGGATCTATAGAATAGCCTATTGATTCAGCTTTATTCCTATGACGTAATCAATATTCGCGGTTTGAGGGGTAACCATCGGGAAATTTCTAATAGCTTCTGCGTCATCTATCAAAAGGAGCGAGCTGCCCCTGTCAAGCCAGTCTTGCTTCTGCTTGTGGAGGGAGCAGATGTCCACGAGAGCTTAAGACTTTGTATAGACGCTATAGAAGCGGTATTTCCGATTGTTTTAAAAGCCTGGTTTTAAAGTGCTGTGTTTAAATTCTTCATTGCTGAGTCTTGAGGGACTGTTTACGATTTCCCTCGTAATTTCCACTGAGTTTTTGCCTTTGGAAGTGTTTTTATTTTGTGTGAGAAATACAGCATTTCTGAACGCTTTTGTACTAAGCGGAGTGCTATTAATACGCTAGGTGCTTGTGAATTTTGTACAGCTGATTGTTCTACGAAGTTCTAGAAGCAAAGTTCTGTTCCATCCTGACAAGGAGACTCTTTACCAGAACTTTACACTTACTGGACTTTAGAGCGAGGAACCCGAGAAACAAGCAGAATTTTCTCAAACACTAAATCTATACATCCAGTTAAGGTATTTAATCCATCGTTGAACAAAGTTTGAACATCGTTGAACCTGTTTCTCTCGCATTAAGCAGTGCAAAAGGCCTCCCCTTAGTAACTGGTGTTTCCTAGGATAGGTCTTTAAACGCCTCTCTGAAACCCAGCGGAGCATTCAAAGATACCCGAGGAGCATTCTTCCCCCGTTCGTCATTTCAGTAGGGCTGAGAGCGAACAGGTTAAATCTGGATTCAACACTAAAAATGCATAGGAAAAAACCCAATATCTGATCAAATACTTCACCATCCTCTTCCCCCCCCCCTCCCTTGAAACCTTCCTGGATACGCAATAACAAAGACGGCTGCTGACGGATGAACATTTTATCTACCGAATTAAAAATTGCCAATAATGTGAACTTGACAGTGGCGGCCCGTGGTCAAAACTGTTAGTGCAGCCGGAAGCATATGAGACCCCCGTCCCCCTTTCCTCCGGACAGGGTTGAAAAATCTTTGTTACTGAATTCGAAAGCTGGCGGATTAAGCCCTCACCGAGGGGAAAAAAAAAAAAAAAATTACATAAAAAATGTAAGAGATCCTATTTTACTTCCATAAAATGGACATAAATTTCAACCAGCCGCTCTTATCCTCAAAATTGCATTAATCCGTGTCTGATTCGAAGTTTCCTTAGAATTTTCTTTTGTAACGATAACTTGAAAAGAAAAGAAAAAAAAAAAAAGAAAACTTACTTATTTTTTATAAGTCAAATCAATCCCCCTTTCTTTTAAACATGCCAATCGGTCAGTGATGTCCCCATAAAAAGGCGTTGTTTTAATTCAGATATCAATAATTATAAAAGCTCTTTAAAATTTCCCATATTTAAAGAATTTTCTCGCTCGCCATGTCCTCTAAATGCCAGTTCTTGCTTACTTAAAAACAATATTGCTTTGATAGGTAATTGTCCATTCATAAGCGTCTATTCAGGCTTACCTTCTTGATAAATTCAGCAATATAAAGTCGAGAGTTTTCCAAACATATATTCTCCTTACCCCCTCCCTCACTTCTCGTCCGAGCCAATCAGTTAGTTGAGTTCTCAAGTTCAGCCGCCGTTAAAAAATCTTTCATCGGCTGTATCAGCTGCATACTCCCTATGCCGGAGAGGCTGCTTACGTAGTCGTTGTCATCGCAACGGTGCTGCCAATTTTCTTTTCAGCGCTCTGGGCTGAACCAAAGATTTTCCCAATTGAATTGCGGAAAGATTAAAGTGCTTTTTTTCTGAATGAGCGATCCGGCCACAATACGTTTTTTTTTTGTTTGTTTTTTTTCGGAGATTTTTTTAATTTACCGTAGGAATTCCACAATTCTAATCTGAATTTAGGAAAATTAGTAGAATAATTTATTTTAAAGTATATGCTGATAATTTCAAGTGCAGCCCAGCTGTACTTGCTGTATCCCACGAGCCGCCACTGGAACTTGAAATTTTTTTTTTTATTTACACGATGAAAGATCAGTACTGATTAGTATAATACAAAAGAAGATTGAGGAAAAAAAATTAATAAACACTAGCTGTAGTCCGATTGACTGTTTCATAAACAATTAATGAGTATTTCAAAAGATTACAGCACAATCTATCTTACTTAAATAGAACGTGCAGTCATGATGTAATCTGATGAAGTGAAGCACTTAGTAGTGATTTTCCAAAGAAGTGGTTACAATAAATCAATGATATATTTTTTTAAACAATTTATTTTTACGGTACCGTCAGTAGGTAAAAGGTTAATGTATGATTTATCTAGAACTGACCTACAGCAAAGCATACGTGCTTTTTTGTAGTTGCAATTACTTCTAAATTGCCCAATTTCAGGCACAACCAGAGCTGATCCTCTTTGCTTGGAGGGAAGGAAAACAAAATACAGTGCTTTGCATAATGTGTAGTGTAGTGTGGAGTAGTAGTGTAATACGGTGCAGTAGAGAGAGCCGATGTGTTTAACGCACTCAGTTCATTGGCCTGGCCGCTACTTGGCGTGATGACTTTTTTTATTTTTCTCGTTTCTGTTATTGTTGTGCGGACACACCACCTTTTGAGCTGCAAAAACGTTCGATTTGATGACGTTCGTCAGGGGTTTTTCCTTCTGCTGTCAGCGAGGAGTTTGTTCAACCCGTTCAGTAGGGGATTCTGCTTTGAAGCAACAGCATTGTCGGGCCTTCTTCCTTCCTTTGTTTTTTGTAAATTATCCTAGTTAAAATCAAGCTAACCTTTAACCGTACTATGTAATTATTTAACTTGAATTTAATCAAGCTAAAACCCTTAAAAATTTTCAAGGAGGAAGGGGGTGGGCGATAAATAGGGCGAGTACTGAGAATACATAAATAATGAGTTATACGTCTAAGCAAGAGGTTAACAGTCACTAGTCATTGCCATATCATGTCATTTATCGAGTCACCCCCCCCCTTACAATAAATAAACAAATAAAAAAAAATCCGTGCAATAAAGGTGGTATCGAAGGTATAGTGGTATCGAAGCTGTTCACTAAACGATTTAAAAAGCTAAAAAATAAGATATTAATATAAAATAGAATTTTTTTTCCGGTTTTGCATTTAAAACCTTAACTTTTTAAAAACAGATAGCTTTTATGTCATACTATATTTACATTTCTATCACTGTTATTGAAGACTGTGTTCATTTACATTAAATTTTTAAATTCATCTTAATTTTTAAAGTTTTAGATGAATTTCATTATAAAATGCACTTTAAACAAATGAATACCCACTGACCACTGCCGGATTTAGTGTTGTGAGGGCCATTGGGATGGAAACAACAAAATGAAACTATTTAAAAAAAAAAAAAAAATTTTTTTGAGACTGTGTGGCAAGCAGAGTTGTTATAATTTTGCCCCCCCCCCAAAAAAAAGAAACACCTGGATTTCAACTTCAATTACATATCTAATACATCTCTTAATATCAGTACACCACTTATAAAGTTTATGAATAGCCCCTCACCATCGAAGAAAAAAATTAATTCCAAAAGACATTTTTCTAGAGAATTTTTTTTATGCCTATCTGAATTTAAATGAATCGGGATTTCTTAATCATAAAAATACATTAGTTTAAAAGTTCTAATTAAGCGCTAGTATAAGACTTTAATTATTATTGTTAAAATTATTACTAATAGCCAATTTATCTAAGAGTAAACCATGATTCGTTGTTATTGTAATGGATTTATACATTTTTTGATGTATGATTAATAATTGTAATTAGTTATTACTATTAATTTAACCATTTTTTTTTATTTATAATTGATTTTTGTAATCAATTAATTGCTTTAAGTTGTATGTAGTAATTAGCAATTTTTTTTTCAAATATTCTGATACCCCATCCCTTCCCTTAATAAACTGATAAAACCCTCAAATAAACCCAAAACCCCGAAAAACTCCAATTGGTTGGGGGGGTTTTCTGAAAAAACCCGGGTTTATGATCCAGGTGGGAAGGTGGTTTCGCGGTTAATTTATGGCCTAGCGATGCTGTTGGTTCGATTTCCGAAGCTGTTACTTTCATTTGACCCCTTTGAGGATAAGGGATTATTCGATATGCCTTAATAATTTTTACGCAAAAATGCCTGTTGTGGAGGCGCCGTGTCTGCAGCCCTGGTTTCCTTCCTCTGAATCCGGGCCTTCCACAGGCCAGATACATTGGCATTCTCTCGTGTAGCGTTGCCAGGCGTCCGGATAAAGCCGGACATAGTTAGGCTTTTTGATTGCGTGTCCGGCCAAACTTAGCGGTGTCCGGCTTTTGTTATGCTTTTTACTGGTGACTTTGGCTGATGAGTAATAAAGTACTTGAACTGATTTGGCATTCGATGTTATTTATATTTCATTAGAATTGAATAAGATTCATGGTAATAATCAAAAAAGCTTGATTTTACATACATTTTTTTTTGTTGTACCTATTAATACTGAGACAAAATCCTCAATATTGTAGGCTGTCCGGCCTTTTTACCCAAATGTCCGGCCAAACTGGCTGGTCTGTCCGGCTATTTGGTTTGGCGACCTGGCAACCCTACTCTCGTGTATGTGTTCTTGTATTTATGCTATGAACACCATTGCCATCCCATGGTGCAGTTGTGATCATAGTGATGACACATAAACTTCAATGTCTATTAATGATGGTTAAAGCACGGAAAAATGAAGAAGATAAGCATTTTATAAAAAAAATTTAAAAATCAGTTTTGAATAAAATCTAGTGTAAACGAACAGCCGTTCTTTGTTTGGATCGTGTGTGCCTGTGTGTGTGTTAGGTGAGGGTGTTAACATGACCCCCATGTGTCTCTGCAGACTCTATGCCTTTATAACGTACTTGATTATTTATGTTTATATATGCATAAAAACAGGAGAAAGAGGAAGAGAAAATGAAAGAACGACATTGAAAATTAGACGAATCATAGACGCGAATGGATTTTATACTCTTCGCCCAACTTCAATATCTCGCAGGCGCGCACACAGGATTTTTGGCTGGGGGGGGGGGGGGTCCAACTTTTAGGGATGTTCCAGATTGTCAAAAATCAGTGATGAAAGAGCTCGTTTTCATTAGATGGAATTCATCAAAACTCGTCCCACCCAGTTCCCTAAGATATACTACACAGTATAATAGGAAGGAAAGTAATAGTTGTTCAGTTTTGAGAGCAAGATGTTGTTGTTTTATGTTTGCTTTCGGTTCGTTTTTGAACATCGAGGAAAACGAGAAAATTTATTTATTTATTTATTAGAACTGAAAGTATTGCTAATATTTCTTGGAATTATTTTAGTTACTATAGATATAGGATAATAATCAATCGAAAACAAATTTCAAAGCCGATGGGGGGGGGGGGGGTCCGGACCCCCTGGACCCCCCCCTCCTTGTGTGCGCCACTGATATCTCGAAAACGGTTAGTCTCACTTAAAACTCGCTACGTACTTTCTTCTGCAGAATTTCAAAAGGAACATTTTATGTACAACTAATTGTTATCAAAAAATGAGTCAGTTTCTGTGAAAATTGAGGGGGGGGGGAAATAAACGCACTTTCGGGGGGCAAAAGGGAGACACGGAACCCCTAGAGGAGGAAACTTTTCTGTTTCTTATTACTACACCCACCAAGAATGTTTTTCCAAAAAATATTGAAATTAAACACCACCCTCATAAATTTCCCCCTATTTTTTACCTAGTTTGCCTAGACTACTTCCCTGCCTTTAGTCAATTTCTTCCCTGACTTTATCTAGCAGAAGCTTTCATCGGCTTTGTGTTCAAATTTTCAATATTACTTCCTGTCTCTTTTTACTTCGTATTATTTCAATTTCTTTCTTCCTTTTTTTTTTTTTTTTTGTGTGTGTAGTAGAGATGAGTTCGGACTCATTTTTTGAGGCCCGAGCCCGAGGACTTTTAATCCGAGCCCGAGCAATATTATTCATGTCGGAGCCCGAGCTCGAAATTTCAGCTAAAGATAAATAAAATCCAATTACTTCATTGAATAGAATACGATAAATTTTGCCGTTTGTGCAAATTAAAGAAAAATATAGTTGCAAACTCTTAATGCACTTTCTAATTCTTTATATCGATGTTTATCAAATAATAACAATAATGTTTCAATTTTAAATAAAAATTCCGTTGAATACTCACACCAGTGTTATTCGGACAGCGGTATAGTTTGTATTCTTTTTGAAAATTACTTAATGAAATATGAAATGTGGCCTTGTGGCTCTGGTTAGGTTTGGGGCCGGGTCCGTCGGGCTGTGGTCCATTGGGGGTCCTTAGTCGGGTCTTCTGGCTTGTGTCGCTGTGCTGGGCGAGGTAAACTAGTCTTCCCCGGGGGGGGGGGATCTTTCGCCATAAACCTTCGGGTCGGCCCCTCCGGTGGGTACATTACATTACACCAGTGTTAAACATTCGTATGCACTTAGACATATTAGATACAGAAAAATACAAGTTACAAATCTCATATAGTGACATTAAAAAATGTTATATTTAAAACACGTCCAGAAAAGAGATTTTGCATAATAAATTTAAGAAATTTGCATAAAAGAATTTAGTTGATAGAAACAAAATTACTTAAAAAAATATTTTATGATACGATGTGAATATATACAATGCGAGCAATTAACTAAAAAAGACCAGTAAATAATGAGGCCAAAATTTTGAATTAACAGCATTTTAAAACACACACACAAATGAAATAGCGCATCACACCATCTAGTAAATTATGTGAAAAAGCTAGCTTTTTACCCATCAATTATTTTTTTGCCAGTCCTAACAACATATCAGTATGTTTATTTTACCGATGAATCGCGTTTTAAAATCTGTTTCAAGGAGTATTCTCAATAAAGGACACATTTTTCACGCGCCCGAGCCCGAACGCAATCATGAATTACAGGGCCCGAGCCCGGTTCGGGCTGAGCCCGTCTCATCTCTAGTGTGTAGTCCAATGATAAGACATTCAAACGAAAATTTATTTGACTGGATTCGAACAAAAAGCAAATCCGATAGCAATTTAAAGCATATTAAAACTGGACAAGATATGCTCATATGACACATTTTAAAATTATATTCAGGGTAAGGTTCCGCAAGAAAATGAAAATTCAGATAAAACAGTTTTACAACTACACAAGAATAGGAGTGTGTTGTGATCATGTAAAGAAGTATAATTTCACGTCAGATATTTTAATGATTTCGTCATAAAATTAGATTTTTCTTCCATTTTCCTGACATTTCTTGAATTTCCCTGACGTTTTTTTTTTTTTAATGCCCCTGACTTTCCAAGTCTGTACCGTACCAACCTTGCAAAAGTAAAGAAAGAATAGAGTTCCAAGATATTCTTGGCAATGCTGTCACTAAATCATATTATGCTAGACAGGGCCGGATTTAGCCTTTGAACCACTCCGTACAAAAGCAAACAATTGCTCCCGTATGAAATTACAGCATAAGCTAAGCATTCTTAAAAAGAAAAAAGGCTTTATGGTCTTTTTTTATGATTATTCTTTATTGAACACCCCCACTCCCCCTCCGAAAAAAACAGTGTAATTCAGTAAGTGACACAAATACATTAAATTTAACTTAAAATACTTAATTTATTGAAAAAAAAAAATACAGGTAACAGGAATGTGTTTCGGACGAATTTTATTTACGGACTTTTAAGTTCAGAAAACTCTTTAATTAATTTAGAAATATCTAAACTGTTGCTTTTTATTGTTTTTCGTGCTTAACTTTTTAATCAGAGTAGTAGCGGTAAAGGTTATATTATAGAGTTAACCGTAATTGTGTGTGACAGAATGGGTTAATCAATGATCAGCGTAACTATACATCGCCATACAAAAACCCTCAACGGGTTAAAAGTTTGTGACGCAGCATAGCTGTATGACTTTTAAATACGGGTCTTCAAAATAATGATATCAAATTTTGAGTGACGCCCTGGTGTGATCGACTTTATAAGATTTGTTTTTAAATTCCATTACAACTACTGTTGTTTTATTTTCTAAAGAAGATTTAAACGTTCAAGCAATGCTTTTAATCAGAGTTGGAAAAAAACCGGTTAAAACCGGGTTTTTTGGGGTTTTTTTATAAATCCTTTAATAATTATATATTATATATTTATAAATAAAATTATTTGTAAAATGTTCAAATAACAATTGATATTTCTTCTGAAAATAATTAAAACAAAGTAAATAAACAATTGTTGCTATACTTAGTTTCTACTTATATAATACGCTAACGTATGTGGCACCAAAATTGACGATATTCTATGCTGGGAGCGGCAACAACTAGATGTAAACATTAGCACAATAACAATAACACATGGCGCAAAAATCCAAATTAACAGTTCAATGATGTCAAGTGAAGCAAGCATATTCGTTACTGTTTACGTATGTCACGCAGTAGCTAGATTACAAAATAACAATGCATACGCGAAAAGGCAAAATGTTTCTTTTTGGTTCGATTACTCTAGGGCGATCAGCCAAGGATCAGGGACTTGTAGTAGGAGGACTTTCTAAGGAGTTAAAACGTGTATTCACGTTACATCTGGCGAAGATCTACCAAAACTCCAGACCGTTAGATCGACAGCCATGCGATGGGACCCGAACCCGGGACCTTCACACTTCGGCCATCTACCATTTTAAGTGACATTACCACTGTGCCATGATGAGGACCACAAAATCTTTAGGATCTTTTCACATGTCCCATGGCTGCCGTCAGCTTTTATCATGACACCCCCAAAATTTGTAGCAACCATAACCTAAATAAATTTCATGATAAATACCGTTAAAACAACGAAATATGATTTTCGTTGGAAGGAATCCAATAATTTGGAATATAGAATAGTAAGATATGGGGTGGCGGAGCAGGCCACCTTGGCGGCTAGTATTATAATATAATACAATAGTAATTGTTTACTACATTTTACATGGAATATTGCTCTTAGATTCATCAGTAATAATGGTGATAAGTTGCCCAAAATAATATTTTTAAGGTTTAAAAATAAGTTGTTAAAACACAAAACCTCTATTTTAGAAACAAGTTAAAAATGCAGCCTATAATTTAAGTTTAATTAATAATTATAATAAAACAATAAGGCATCTATAGATTGATATAAAGTTATTGTTGATACTCATGAGGATACTTTTAAAATGTATCAGAACGTATTCTATCTGTAGTATTCGTAATTTTAAATTATTCTTTAAAAAAAAACCAATAGGTTTTTTTGAGAAAAAAACCATTTGGTTTAAACAGAGGTTTAAACCATGCCAACCCTGCTTTTAATTATCAAATACACTATCAAATATATCACACTTTCACTGTGCCTATATTATGTATTCAGATGAATTTATTTCAATAATTTATCTTTTGCGTCACGCTATCCAAAAGGGCAAGTAAAATTTACGTAAATGTTTACTTTGTGTCATAGTATTCAAACTAAGTGAAATGTATTCAAAATACATAGTGTGTTACAAAGAAACATTTATGTAAATTTTCCTTGCTCTTTTGGATATCGTGACGTAAAAGATAAATTAAATAATTGAAATAAATTCATTTGAATACATAATGTAGGCTCAGTGAAAGTCTGTTTCTTTGTAACACACTATGCATACGACACTAAGTAAATATTCACAATTTTAATTTTAATGAAAAAAGCAGCTGGTAATGTTAGAAAATTTTTTGTTTCTGAAATTGAGTATCACCTACCTCTACATTTTTAGTATGTTGCGTGATGAAAGACGACATTAAAAAAAAATATTTTTTAAATTTCGTGCTTCCACATGAAGGCGAAAAAGAACCAAGACACATTTACAACCTTTAAAAATCTTGCCAAAACGAAGTTATTTATAGACATGAGAAATTCGATTCTCTCTTTCGTTTTTCCGTAGAGCTTATATAACATTTTTTGCGTAACCCCCCCCCCCCTTCCACTTTCTTTTAGTGGAATGCAGGAGCTAAGCCAAAATTCATTTTTGACGCAGGTTAATGTGTACGTACGCCGTGTGTGTATCCCAAAGAAGCTGGAAATGGGCTTTACTTGTGCGGATAGGCATTGTCAATTACAAAACTCTTTAAAATAAAGTAGACTTGCTGGAACCCGTCGAATTCGACGGTCACTTTAGTGACCGTAATGTTTCAAAAATAAATGGGAACGATCAGGAATGTAACCGAGGTCTTGGATAAAACAGACACGAAAAATCGAAGAGCGACGCGGACGTGACAGGACGTGTGACAGAAAGTAAACAATATGTTTCACGCCAGTTCTTACTTTAACTTTAGCAACTGTACGATGGCGGTGAAATCATTGAAATCTTAAAAAAAAAATGTTTTTAACTATCTTTATTTAGTAAAAAAAAAAAAGGAAGAGTACCTATTATGTGACGAATGAGCACGAATGCAGTCACAAATTGAGTATTTCGCTTAAGAGGAGATTTTGGGCAAAACCATCGACCACGGAACGTCAAGGAGAATCCTCGTGAGTGATCTTGACTGCCACGGCATTCTCTGATCTAGCCCATTAAAAGAGAGACGTATAACATTCCAGGAGAAAATGCGGGTTCAGAAAGGTAAACGCCAACAGTATGAAGTGAAAACAGTAAAAAATGTCCGAATTCTGCAAGAGGCAGAAAATCTAACGAGCCAAATGGCAAACCCCTTGAACAGAGGTTTAGCCTGTTTAACCCTTTGAGGCGCAACCCTTTCCCAATGCTGAAATAAGGGCAGCCGTTGCCATCGCTCGACTTAACTACCAGCAAGATGGCGGACGATCGAAACGTTCATCTCGTGCCACAGATCTAGAGATCCTTTTTTGACGACAGGTGGCTGTGCGCGGGCACAGCCACCTGTCGTCAAAAAAGGGTCTCTAGATCTGTGGCACGCGATGAACGTTTCGATCATCCGCCATCTTGCTGGTAGTTAAGTCGAGCGATGGCAACGGCTGCCTTTATTTCAGCATTGGGCAATCTATCCAGCTGTTCTCGCCTTTTTCCATTTTTCAGCAGATGTCAGTGCTGTTAAAAATAATTGTGACCATTTTTTTACGGGAAATGACGTGCTTAAAAAGTAAAGGATTCTCGTGGAGCTCTGTCACCCGCAACTATTTTTATAGAAATTAAATCTATTCTTCGTGACTGGCAACACTCAAAACGTCAGAGTTGGGTGTTCCCAGAGCGGGTTCACTGCGCGTCAGGGGCGTAGCCAAGGGGAGGGGGGTTAGGGGGGTCATAACCCCCCATGAGGAATTTTTTGCCATACAAAATGTATATTCTTCACTCCTTTATCACACACATGTATGCATATATGCGAGTTTCAGTAGTCATAGCCCCCCCCCCCATGAAACATTTCTGGCGACGCCCCTGCTGCGCGTTAAAGGGTTAAGCAATGCCGTACAGCAATACATTGGCTGAAATTTTCTCCATTCTGTTTGCAGCTTTGTTTCCATCCCCACACATCTATCAATGCTTGCTGGACCAAGAGAGCACAGATGAGAGGAAGCAACGCTGGCCACAGAAAGAACAACTTTTGGCTTTTCGTCTTTATAACAATATGAATGTACATGTTAAGCCGAGGTTCGACTTTTTCAGCATTTTGAACAGACTGTCAAAAGCAGGAGCCCCGAGAAATTAAACGGAAGACTTCACACTCAGTTTAATGAGGTTTTCTGTTATCTTCATTTGACATAAAAACTTAAAACTGAATGAATGTTATCCTGTCTCAAGCGATTACGATTACGGGATGCTTAGATGATTACGACATGTACTAGGATTATTTAGAATATTAAATTTTTAGATTATGATTAGATTACGATTAAACGGGGATTTAAGGTTTCAGATTACATTATGTTATAATCAAGAAATTTATTTCTTACAAATGACTAGCTTACGATTATACGAAAAAGTGTAATCGATAACGATTATACGAAGTCTGCTTGCGCGCGAGTCGAGAAGCGACGATGAAAACTTTGTTTCCTTTGGAATACACGCTACTCTCGGGGGCTGGCTGCAGCAGTACTCCATCGCGTTTAACCCTTTAATGCGCAGCGTTCCCGCTCTGGGATCACCAAACACTGACGTTTTGACTGTTGCCAGTCACGAAGAATAGATTTGATTTCTATAAAAATAGTTGCGGCTGACACAGCTCCACGAGAATCCTTTACTTTTTAGCACGTCCTTTCCCGTAAAAAAATGGTCCCGATTATTTTTAACAGCACTGACATATGCTGAAAAATGGAAGAATGCGAGAACAGCCGGATAGATTGCCCAATGCTGAAAAAAAGGGCAGCCGTTGCCATCGCTCGACTTAAAAGGGGTCTCTCGATCAGTGGCACGCGATGAACGTTTCGATCGTCCGCCATCTTGCTGGTAGTTAAGTCGAGCGACGGCAACGGCAGCCCTTTTATTCAGCATTGGGAAAGGTTTGCGCCTCAAAGGGTTTATGAATTAGAGAGTGTCTGTTGTCGCGAAATTAATGTCTTCGGTCTCTGAAACAGCGCTACCGGTGTGTCCGCACGAAAAGGAATACGCGGAAGTGACCCCCTTTTGGACCGACCCAGTTCGGCTTTCTCCCATTCAGGGACATGTTTGAGGCCAAGAAGCATTTCACTCCGCTCTGTTCGGTATTGGCGCTTTTTAACTTCACTATACGACTTCTGGTAGTGACGACTTTTAAAATTTTTCATTTTTCGGTTCGAAAGAGTTTGAAAATTGAGAATCCGAAAGAGATTTAAAAAAAAAATAAACTTCATTTTACGCAAGCAAGGTTTCTTTTTTATCTCCCTCTCCGCTCTTCCATCTTTGTCTCCGACCCTGCAAATTAAAAAAAAAAAAAAAATCTGTGCACAGAGCCCGATTAAGGCAGGGAGGGGCAAGCGGGGCAGCTGCCCAGGCCCCCCAGTCATAGAGTGGGGGACCTCCCAAATGGAATGTTCCAACTGTATCTTGTATAGAAATGCTTTATTTCTAGAAAAATTCCCCCCTCTCTCTCCTTAAAGACTTCTCTTTACAGTCATGTTGGACGGGTAGCAAAGCTCCGTCACCATTTTTAGTTGCAAAAAAGTTCCATGCAAAGAGCATAAAGCCTGGAACTTAAGTAAGCTTGTAGTTCCAGGCTTTCTAATTTGTGTAAACTAAATGGGTATATATGAAAGGGACCCCCGCCCCCTTTACAAATGTCTGCCCCGGGCCCCACGTTGGCCTTAGTCGGGCCGTGTCTGTTCAGCAGCCTTTATGATCGCCCTTCTTGAAGCTAGAAATGCACCAAGAGGAATGGCAGCGTTTATGAATTACCGCAGAATGTGTGTTATTATTATATTTCTCGACGCGGAAGTGGGTAACAACGCGGGGAAAAAAAGTTTTTTTAAATGTTTTCCTACGGTGCGTAAGAAGTAAGTACACACAGATTAAGAGCGGTGAGAGTCTCTCGAGATGGAAGGGAACTGGAGCATGAAAGGAAGACCGTTCACTTAATTTTGAAGGGAAGAGAAAAAGGGAATTTTTACTGGTTGTGTGTGACTCAGCATGGTTGATACTTTTCATAACGGGTGTCTTTCCTCTCATGTATCGAACCAGTGGTGTAGGCAGGACCATATTTCTAATTGGGCTAGAGCAGTGGCGTAGCCAAAGGGAGGGGAATAGGGGGTGTCAAGCCCCTTCATGTGGAATTTTTTGCCTTACAAAAGTATATTCTTCACTCCCTTATCACACGCACGTATACATATATTTGATATGCAGTATTCGTAACACCCCCAATGAAAATTTTCTGGCAACGTCACTGGGCTAGAGTAACCCGTGGCCTACTTGGGCGGCATTTTTAAATTTGCTTCCATAGTGGTAGGCTATTCAGAAAACGGATGACAACAAAATGCAGTACGGGATACAGTTTGATGTTGCAACTACATGTCTATCCTCTATATCCGAAATTGAATGACACCACTCGATAGCTACAGTGGTGGATTTCCCATAAGGCGTAATAGGCGTGCCCTTTTGCGTATAATTTACCGTTTTTAATGTAATGCTAAAGGAGTCAAAACTACGGCTCAGATTTTTAAAAAATGTACATTTTCCATTTAAAATGTTGACAGCATCACTGCTTTATTAGTCTAATATAGCAGCAGAATTCTGCTGTCTGGAGAGGAGAAGAGGATGTTGAATTGGCCGTTTTCTGTGTAAACCACAGACGTAGGAATTACAAGATTCAGCATTCCAGGGATCGTATTATGAGCTCTTTCTTATTAAGCCGCAACTGATATCAATGTTATACGCTACTCCTTTAAAAGTGCATTGGTAGTTAAATTAGGTTAAAAACGTCATCTCACGTCAAGATCTATCGATTATGCATGCAAAACATTAGTGTGAAATAGTTAGTTTTATTTTCCCCCCTCCAATAGACGGACACTTGCTCATCAAGCAATTTTGCCATTCCTAAGGCCCGAAAATACTGGCCATTTAATTATGGGAGCACCCAATGGGCAGCCAGCGTTATCCCTATAAAGGGACGGACAAGTTAGCATCCATCCATGCCCAAGTGCGGATTCGGACCCGGACCCAAGGTGTGATCGAATGCTTCTTAAGCCACTACATTGACCTGGGCGGCGAAATAGTTATACTGAATATATATCTACATATATATTAACCTGACTGACTGATGATCATCGCCCAGCCAAATCTACTGGGGGTATAGATACGAAAATTTAGAAGTTTATAGCTTTTGTGCCTAAGGCCATAGGCGTAACTTACTATGGGCAAGGGAGGTCAATTGCCCCCCCCCTCCCCTTCAAATTCTAGAAGATTCAGATAAAACCTATTTCAGACTGATATTTTCTACAATAGGAAATATTTTGCCCCCTCGATGTTAAATGTTGCTCCCCCCTCCCCCCAATGTTACATGCCAGTTTACGCCAGTGCCCTAGGCGTCATTTAAGAAGCGATTTAAAAAAAATTCGTACCAAGACGGGGGTGGTGACGCAAAACGTTCTTTTCCCGTTTCCCTTTATAACTCAAAGGAAAAAAGAGACAGCCATAAAATTCTTGCTTTAAAATGTAACTAACAGCAATACCTAAAAATCATTTTCAGGGTTTTTTAAAATTCGCACCCAAATGATGGTAACGGTCTAAAACGTTATTCTCACGCTTTCCTTCATATCTCAGAGAAAAAAGTGATAGCCATAAAGTTCTTGCTTTAAAATGTAACAAACAGATATACCTAAAACCATTGTCAGGTTTTTTTTTTAGAATTCGTGTCCCAACTGGTGAGAGACCAAAACGTTATTTTCATACTTGTCATCATATATCGAAGGAAAATGAAGATAGCCATAAAAATCTTGCATTAAAAAGTATCAAACACAAATTCATAACAATCTCTTCAAAGGTTTTTAAAAATAGACCGCAATATAGGGCGGTTTACAAAAAACTGTTTTTCACGTATATCTTTTAGTTCCAGAGGTCTGTTAATTTCAGACAAAGACTTTTGTTTACCTGGTGAAAGGGCGAATCACTTTTCAAGGGTTCCCAGATGAAATGTGAAAAGTTTCCAAGGTTTGCCGTTCTCGGCGATTTATCACCAAGTTTGGCATAAAAAAAAATAATCACCAAAACTGGACCCAGCTTATTGATATCTCCCGTATTTGTAGAGACATTTCATAACTCTACTGCCTATTTAATTAGAAAATTGATGTCTATATTCTCGTAAATAAAGGTGAAGTATTGTTAGAATATTCATGTAGACGATTTTAATTAAATTTCAATTTTGAAAGAACTATTTTATGGGACAAGGAAGATAAATACGGTACACTCGCGGATTATGATGCACATTCTCAGTATTTAAAAAAAACAAATATATTTAGAATATGCCTAACGAATATTGTAAAACAATTTTGTTAACGGTTAAATCCATAACCAAAATAATGTTTAATATTTATTTACTTATTTTCCATTTGTATTAGTTGGTTTAACACAAGGCCGTACCCAAGGAGGTGGACCAGGAGGTTCGGTCCTCCCCCCCCCCCCCCGAAATTTAAAATTTTGTTAACAAAGCAGTAATGAGGAAGCCTTTTTGAGAAAAATTTAGCCTTTTCACTGTTTCGTCCCCCTTCGAAATTTTTTTCTGAATACGGCCCTGGTTTAACAATATCCATTCCGTGTGAAGAACGGGCTAGTATACGTGTGTGTATGTGTGCAGGGGCGTAGCCAGAAATTTTTCATGGGGGGGGTTACGAAGACAACAACTCATATATATGTATACGTGTGAGTGATAATGTAGTGAAGAATATACATGTTGTATGGCAAAAATTTCTCACGGGTGGATTATGACCCTCCCCTTAACCCCCCTTGGCTACGCCCCTGCGCGTGTGTACTTCAGCTAGTGCATGCATATATATATATATATACTAGTGTTAAAGTAAAAAAATTAAAATTATCGTCTTACTTCGAAACTTCTCCTACAATGCTAGGTAATACCTGTATCGATTCATTGTTTACCAGAATGTCGATGTATCCTGTATGCCATTTGTTTCGTACTTTTCGTATCACAAACCTATCATTAATAAATTTATATAACACTGTCATTATTTGTTTACTTGATTTCTTTCCTGAACCCGATGAAATTGAAAGAAAATATTACTCGTTATGTACACGTATTCACTTAAAACATACCCCCGTGTCCACGACACACAGCCACACCCCGTTTTTTTAATTATTATTCTTCGTCCATATTAACCCTACAGTGCATAACTAGCCAATTGGCTACAATCTTTTTTTCGTATTAAAAAGAAAATTTTGTAGTTTTGTCTAAAATATGCATGTAAAATAAAATAAATATAAGACAACTATGGAAATAATTTTTAGTTTTTAAAAATGTATGGCAATATTATTTTTTTAAGCAAACAAGCATGAATTCACAGCGTGTGAATCCAGTTTGCTGAACGAAGTTTTGCCCAAATTGTTGATTGCTTCTCGTTTTTATTGCTAAACAAGTAATATACATAGTGGGGTCGCGTCGCGTGTGTGTGTCTGTGTGTGTGTGTGTGGGGGGGGGGGTGCGGACCGTACTGGGTGGCACAAAAAAAAAATGCTGGTTTTAAAATGTTATATTAATTTGAAAAAAAGATCTGATTTGGTGATGAAAAAGGTTTCAGAGATTAGAAATAAGAATAAATATAATGAAAGACACATGTTCTGTGCACCTGTAGAAATAAAATTACGTCAGTTCATCTCAACATTTTTTTTTCCCCAGTTAAAAATTTTCTACGTTTTCCTCATAAAACAAGAATATAGCAGATTGTTCTCAACTTGTTGTTGTGAACACGTATATCGGATTTGTTTGCTTGCCTTGAAGCCCGCTTAAAAATCCTCGTCAGAAGGACAACGAAAGGGGGGGGTGCCCTCCGTGAGGGTCTTTCTAAGGGGTTCTAACCCGTATTCACGCTAAGTTTAGGAGAAAACCACGGAAAACTCCGAATGGTTAGGTCGACGGACGCGTGATGGGTCCCGAACCCGGGACCTTCACACTTCGCCCGTCTATCATTTCCAGTGACATAATCACTGTGCCATGGCGAGGCTGTTCTCAACTTATGTGTTGGAATTTCATCTGTATTTTGTTCCACTTTTAACCAGGAGTGTAACTAAGAATACATTCTCTTGCTGGGAGGAGGGGGCAGTGGATCTTGGACAAGGGGTGCAAATGAGGTGCTTGATTAAACAAGGGGGTGCTGTAAAGATTACACACGGCTTTGCTCAAGTCAGGGTCAATAGTAATACACAGAAATGCAGTGGCTGTATATTACTACCCTGTGTCAAAGGCGGATCCAGGAGGAGGGCGCAGGGGCGCGCCCCCTCCCAGAAAAATATATTTATACTAGATAAATGAGGCTTTCACAAATATTAACTGCACTTTACACTAGATAAAATGAGTATTCATTTGCCCCGTGTTCAGTGTAAAACATCTTATTTGTGTAGTGTACAAAGAAAATATTTTATCCCCAATGCTTCGATTCAGCTTATTATTATGCAGAACTAACTTTGACTGGTCTGTTTATGTGGAGGAGGGGGGGGGGTAACCCATGCTTAGCGACGCTACTGAATATATATATAAAAAAAAATTAAGTCAATTCCTGCTTAGGTCAGCAAAGAAAAATTTTATTTTAGTTACTTTTTATTAAATTAATTAAATTTAATTAATGAATTAATATTTGAAAAAACTGTATTAACATCAAGTGTCATCCAGTACAAGTTTAAAAAAAGTATTTGAACTTGTGTGGATGAATAAAAAGTATTTTGTTAACGATTGAAAATTTGAACAAGATATATATATATATATAGGGAGAGTGTGAACGAGTTGTAGGAATTTAAAAAAAAAAAAAAGAAAGAAAGAAAGAAAGAAAAGATATGCACAGTTAGATGTTAGAATAGTTCCAAATACAAAGTTTTAGGATTCTACGGTTAAAAGTTTTGGAGTTATGCGGAATTATTTTTTGTCGCCAAATTTGGCGATATTGCGTCAAAAATCGCCCAGGTCGACGAAAAATGGTGAGATTCTGGGCATGGACCAGACAATGACTAGCGCTAAAACTCGCCAAGGACGAAGAGAAATGGCGGTGTTTTGGGCATTGACCAAATGATATCTCCAAATTTGGCGATATATTGGCAAAAATCGCCAAGGTCGATGACAAATGGCGAGATTTTGGGCATAGACTAAACAATGACTGACTTTACAGATGTATTGAAGATGTCCATAGACATTAATGTATTGAAATTCTTTTGGGTGGTCCTGCAAATAAACTCTCAGTAGATTGGAACCAGAAATCGAGATGCACAACTAGATGTTACAACAATCTTTATATGAAATTCCAACATTCTACGACTAATATAGTTCTTGAGATTTGAGAGTTAAATACATACACACGTAATTCTTGAGGGAAGCACGTGACCGTGGTCAGACCATTACCTAACTATATGGTAGAACGGTATTGTGCTTGAAATGGATGAATTTCCCTAAAATTGCCATTGACCGTTAATGTATTGGAAATCTTTTGAGTGTTTCTGTAGCGCAACTATAAATGATATAAATGATAAAGACACTTTTTTCGATGGAGAAATTGATTTGTCGTTTGAACCAGCCTAATACGTCTAAAATACGCTTTAATGAATTTCTGCCCATAGAGCATAATGTATTGAAAATCTTTCGGACGGCCCTGTAAATAAACTATCCTGTCGAATGGGACCGATAGGGGGGGGGGTGCACATCTAGATCAGTGGCGGCTCGTCATTAAGGGCCAGAGGGGCCTGGCCCCACCGACTAAGCACCGTCTAAATCAAAGTATCTTCCTATTATAGGCAGTTCTTTCAATAATTTACCTTCATTAAAAAAATACACTCGTTTTACTCTATTTTAATACTATCCATTAAAAAACGCACTTAAAAAAGCGATAGTTATACGATTTCCCCCCTATCTAAACCATGCTTGGACCAAGGTCTGGCCTGCCCTGAATGGGGCGTCTCTTCTCCGTTCACCGGGTTGACATATTTGGCATTGAGCACAAAGCCATACTGACGCGGAATTAACTTGGCTTCCAAACGGCTTATTTGGCGCTGCTTTCTGGGCCCAGATGTTCGGGCCCTCGCACGGTGATCTACACGACCGTACGGGGAAATTTCGGCAATCGGTAGCTATTGGCGAAATTTTTCGCTTAGGAGGAAATCATTTTTTATTTGCGTGATCGTATTTTTGCAGTGCAGTCAGATATTTTTCTGTTTTGTTTTCTTGATTTACGAAAAGCGATGTGTGAATGTATTTTTTATATGTTATTTATTTTAAAATAATTAAATCATCTAAAAATTATGAACAGGCAACTATAAAGAACATAAATATTAAATATTTAAATGTGGCTTTTTGTTTAATAATAAAGTAAACTTTTCAATTTAACATTACTAGGTAAAAAATAGCAAAAGTTGTATAGTAAATTCGATAATTATTTGTCATTTGAGAAATTTTAAATACTTACGCTGTGTGAACGTGGGGATAGGTTGTTCTATATGTATATATGTCATACAAGCTTAAAAAGGGGGGATATGTCATACAAGCGATCATTTAATTAAAAACATCTTTCACTTTGGGGGCATCTGG
This sequence comes from Cheiracanthium punctorium, assembly GCA_038373885.1. Classification (NCBI taxonomy): domain Eukaryota; kingdom Metazoa; phylum Arthropoda; class Arachnida; order Araneae; family Cheiracanthiidae; genus Cheiracanthium; species Cheiracanthium punctorium. The sequence goes on from JAWZYV010011778.1 coordinate 93,814, forward strand.
ACTATAAATTGTAATTTCAAAACATGGTGCAATACTTGTTGCCTAGGAGGGTCAAACCTGTCAATCATAAAGGTGTCTCGCCAGCAGGTGCCTCCCATGTCTGTTAATTTAACAAATGAGGATTTTGTTATGATTTTGTGGAACAACTAGGTGATAGAAAGACAGAGCTGCCGCCTAGCGGACACTCTGTGAACTTAACTAACAAAACCGGGAGACATCTACCGCAGAGCAGCTCTTCCTGACTTCGAGAGATTTCCAAACACCTCTGTATATAACTTGTAAACAAGGGCGGCTCCAGTGAGGGGGCCGTAGGGGCAATGGCCCCCTCCGAAATTTTGTTTTAAAACTTTAGATTCGCATACTTCTCGATTTCACACGTTCAATTTGCATTTTGAACAATTTATAGACCTAAGTAAAAAGCTCGATGGCCCCCTCCGAGAATTCAGTCTGGAGCCGCCCTTGCTTGTAAATATGCCTTAATAAAAATTCCAGATGGACGTTGCCGTTTGTGCTGTTCCTAAACCACTCACGCACGACGTATATATTTTCGCGATTTTAATTGGCAATATATTTTTTTTTTCGGGCCCCACCTCTGAAACGGGTCACAAGCTGCCACTGATCTAGATGTTACAACAATCCTGAATATAAAGTTTCAACATTCTACGTCTAATAGTTTTTGAGATATGCGAAACTAATGTAGTAGATTGTTGAATAAGATAGATAAATATGCGAAGTATTTGCTCAATTGATGATTGGGAAGGCATTTTAAAATTGTAACGGATAATGTGTGCGGTTACTTATTTGTGCAGTTAAAAAAAAAAAAAAAGAAAAATTCTTTAACCCCTTGAGGCGCAACCTTTTCCCTTTTCCCAGCCAGCTGTGTCAAAAAAGGGTCTCTAGATCTGTGGCACGAGATGAACGTTTCGATTGTCCGCCATCTTGCTGGTAGTTAAGTTAAGCGATGGAAACGGCTGCCCTTTTTTCAGCATTGGACAATCTATCCAGCTGTCCTCGCATTCTTCCATTTTTCAGCAGATGTCAGTGCTGTTAAAAATAATCGCGACCATATTTTTACGGGAAATGGCGTGCTAAAAAGTAAAGGGGATTCTCGTGGAGCTATGTCGCCCGCAACAATTTTTATAGAAATCAAATCTATTCTTCGTAACTGGCAACACTCAAAACGTCAGAGTTTAGTGTTCCCAGAGCCGGAACACTGTGCGTTAAAGGGTTAATCCATATCCCTGTAACACATACATAGCCTGTGTTTCATTTCGCCTCTTTCCGATAGAGAGCATTGCATAACCGTGACTGCAACCATCCACTTGTTACTTTTGGATGCGTTTCAAGGTTGGCGTGCAGGTGCGTTTCCGACCTTCGCAAAGTGTGCCTACTACACACTGGATATGGCCTCCGCACCACGCGTTTCGAAACTGAAACTTCGCTGCATCCCCCCCCTTCGTTTCGAAAATTGAGTCTGTTTCGTGTTCTTCCCCCCCCCCCCCCCTTCCTAAGACAACGCATAGATTCTAGAGAGCTCCCAATCCAGCGGTGGATTGGATCCAGAAAAGCACTGAGGAGAAAGAGCAGTGGTGGATTAGGATTCTGAAATGCTTGAAGGATTGGGGATCAATAACAGTAGCGAATGCAGGGGTTTTGGCTGGGGGGAGGGGAGGAAATGGCTAATTTATATACAAAAAAAGCTCATTAAAAAAATGTATTATGAAGCGAAGTGTGATAAGTGATCAATGCCCTTTGGTGGGGGGTGAGCTAAAGACCGTTACCTTTCCCCTGGATCCAGGGGCGGCATTTCAGCTTTTCATTTGTGTTTGCGACCACGCTGCCTCCCAAGCCGATCCACCACTGGACGATAAAAACAGTTCTTTTTAACATTTTCATTTTTAATCTCTAAATCGGATTTGACCTGCTGGTTCTTGATTGTAGGCTTGTGTTAACCCTTTAATGCGCGGTGTCCTCGCCGAGAGGACACCAAACTCTGACGTTTTGACTGTTGCAAGTCACGAAGAATAGATTTGATTTCTATAAAAATAGTTGCGGGTGACAGAGCTCCACCAGAATGATTTACTTTTTAGCACGTTCATTTCCCGTAAAAAAATGGTCACGATTATTTTTAACAGCACTGACATCTGCTGAAAAATGGAAGAACGCGAGAACAGCTGGACAGATTGCCCAATGCTGAAAAAAGGGCAGCCGTTGCCATCACTCGACTTAACTACCAGCAAGATGGCGGACGATCGAAACGTTCATCGCGTGCCACAGATCTAGAGCTGACAGCTGGTTGTGCGCACGCGCAGCCAGCTGTCGTCAAAAAAGGATCTCATCTGTGGCACGCGATGAACGTTTCGATCGTCCGCCATCTTGCTGGTAGTTAAGTCGAGCGATGGCAACGGCTTCCCTTTTTTCAGCATTGGGCAATCTATCCAGCTGTTCTCGCATTCTTTCATTTTTCAGTAGATGTCGGTGCTGTTAAAAATAATCGTGACAATTTTTTTACGGGAAATGACGTGCCAAAATGTAAAGGATTCTCGTTATGTCACCCGCAACTATTTTTATCGAAATCTAATCTATTCTTCGTGACTGTCAACACGTCAGAGTTTGGTGTTCCCAGAGCGGGAACACTGCACGTTAATGGGTTAAGCTAGGCAGCAGGTACACACTGGCAAGCACGCACTGCGTGAGTATCGATTCCGGAACGCTCGTCTAATTTGCGAGCTGAGTGGGGAGCATAGAGTATTTAGAATCTTGTTTTCTCGGGAAAAGGAGTTATCATCGCGACCTCGTCCCCCGTTCCGCTTGGCAGAGCTGGACTAAGCCCTATAAAGGCTCTTAGGCTATAAAATTTAGAGGTCCCCCCTTCCCAAGGTTTTCATTACGGAAAAAAAATAAGGGAGAAAATTAAATTTGATAATGAGGTGTGATAAATGAGAAAATTAATTTTGAAAAAGATGACTTACACCACTTTACCTACTGTGTTGGCGTCGGTTTTCAAGCGAAAAATTCTTTACTTTGGGGGAACAACTATGCGTTGAGAAACGTTAAATAAAGATTCCATTGTTGACAATTAAGTGCGTTCAAATTCGTGAAATGAACAGGTTTAGTTTACTTGAACGGGTCGATTTTACTGTATAAAACTTTTTTTGAGAGCGATTGACTAAACATATTTGCCTATATTTACGACTAAATACATTTTGTAGTTTATTTATAGGGTCACCAAAAAGACATTTTTCTCACTTTGGAGACATCCCCTTAGTGCTTGGCGACTAATGTCAAAATTTTCAACCTGCAATATCTCGGAATGTATTCCAATTAGAGACAGGGGATTTGTTTTTTTATTAATTTTCTTAGTCAAAGAGCAACATTCTTCTAAATATAAAGGGTAGGAAAGGAGTGACCGTATAAAAATTAAATTTCGTATTTTAATATGTATACAACCCCCAGTAAAAAAATGCCATATCTGCAAGCTACTCTTAATTGACGTACTTTTCTAATTGGAAGTATTTTCGATCACTTGCTGTTTAAAAAAATAATCGCCTTAACATCTAATTTGAATCACCCGGTATATTTCCCAGTGGCGGGCCTCTGCCTTGGAAGCATTGGACAATACTAAGGCCGGAGTTGTTGGTCTCATTATTTTGTGGGCACCTAGTAGGTGGACCGCTCCCTATGAAG
>JAWZYV010011778.1:107500-199571 GCA_038373885.1 Cheiracanthium punctorium
TGGGATATATCTTTGAATTTCAGATTTAACAGCTTCAAGGTGGTTAATAATTTATCACCTTAAATTAACTGCAATTTCTATTTCCGATACTTCTGCCTTAGTGCACACGTTTCCAAAATTGATTAACACTTCTAGATACACTTTACGACGTCAGTTTTTGTAGATTTGATACAAGCGTCCTGATGAGAAAAAGGATTTTTACTTTACAAAGAGAAAAGGGAGAAAGCCTGTCTCATGGCAGAGAAAATTACTAAATTGGAATTATTTTGCCATTCATTTCCTGCAAAATCGGTCCGCGGCGACCCCCAAGCAAAGGCATGGCGACCCACTTGGGGGTCGCGACCCCCCGGTTGGGAACCACTGCTCTAGAGAGTAAATCGCCTTTCCTCCTGCTCGGCTTATGAACAGGGCTGCTTTTGCCTGATCCAAAGTATCGCCTTTGGCGCGAATGATAAAGCGCAGAGAAAAAACGCTCCTCCTTCTACGGAGTTGCATCTAACGTCTCCCATACATGATATGCGCTCAAGGAATTTCGGAAGAAAAAAAATAGTTCAATAAATGTCCACTAGGTGGCGTTTTGAATGAAAAACGGCAAAACTGTCGTTAAAATTTAATGATGGAATGGCTAATTCGAAATATACAAACAAATTTAACATTTATTCACTAGCTTTTGGGCATTTATTCACTAATCTATCTATATAAATAAAACAGAGTGTAAACTGTCCGTTTGTCTGTCTGTCTGTCTGTGTATCGCGTAGCTCCGAAACGGGTGATCGTAGACCTACCAAATTTTGTACAGAAATTCTCCAAGACGGGTCTCAACACACCTCGAAGCGATTTTTTCGAAATTCGAATTAGAAAATGTTTTATTTTATGTTTTGTCCGATTTTTAGCGATTTTTCTTGCGTAATACATAATAACGCCGGTAATTGAGCTCGCAAGAAAACGATATTTACATCATCGTATAGAGGAGAAAATTTTCTTTTAAAAACTATTTGTTCGGACTGTGTAACATAATTTGCAGATTTTTGGGAATTTTACAAATAAAATTAAATTTGACGCTGACTTTCGAAAAATATTTTTAAAACTGCTGCATCTTGAATTCTATCTGTCGTAACTTTTTTATATTTGGGCAAAAGACGGAGCACACAATTCGCCCACTTTTAAAAGAAGAACGGGGGAAAAATATAAATTAGGAGAATTTTTACGAATTTTTAAGTAAAGAAGGATTTTCATTTCAGAAGTACCTGCTTATGAGTTTCGGTTTGATATCTCGCGGTTTGGTTGTCATGGATACAGTAACAATGATTAAAATTGCCAGTTGCGGAATTTGAATTAAAACATCTGCTGTTTATTGCCTTAATGCGCGAAATACTACTGTTATAGTACAACTAAAAGTCAAAGCCCGTTGTGAAGCAATTACAACGAGCGCTTTTCTGAAAACGTGAAAAAAGTTTCTCATTCCAAAGATTTCGTTTTGTGTACATAGTTATTCTTATGTCCAAGCAGACGATTTCTTTGCTTGGCTCAATTTCCTTTTATAAACACTGGATTTATTTGTGAGAAGAAAAATTAAACTGCATAATTTATAAAAGCAATTTTAAAGCCTTTACAAATAGCGCAGTCTTATCTCTTTTCTTTTTGTAAAGGGTTGCAAGAGAGGGTGACGTATTTAAAAAAAAAAAAAAAAAAAAAATGTCCATTTCATGTAGTGTCTGAGGTATTTAACGCTAAAACGTGAACCTAAAAGACAGCATGTCTGCGGAAGTAAGACATTTTGAAAGTGAGAAGTTCACTGGAAACGGTCCATCTTCACTTTTTTGATACCGAATGACGCTGACATAGTTTTCTTTTTTTTTTTTTTGTGTGTGTGTGTATGTGTCATTATATTGCAATGATCTCAGGTTATTACATATATGACGCAAATTTTAAGTCGAGTGAAATAATTTTGCTTTTTCTAGATTCCACGTCACTGGAATTAACACGTGAGGAAATTTTTCGTTTCCTACCGTGCGAAGAACGGGCACGCAGCTAGTTAGTAATATTTCAGCTGATTTCACCGTGCAAAGTGCTATCTAGTGGACATTTTTTAAAAACTAAACGTTCTGAAAATTTTCCCTTGATCATCTCGTGTACAATCCATATGCCAAATTTGGTAGCAATCTGTTCACCGGTTGCAGCTGCCGAATGCTGTTTATCATGGGAAGTTCAATTACAACCACCCTGTATTTGAGAAATTGTAGTTCCGAAGAACTTGAAAATGTTCATACAATTGCATCTTATTCTTTTGTTCTAATTTGCAGAATATTTGGATATGCATATTGACGTTACCAGTAGTTCTTTTCACTTGGGTGGAATTCTGCCCCGGTGGTTCACGAAATCGTCGGTTGTTAGCTGTCAACTGGGCAGAACCAGTTGTTTGGTTACCGACTGCGCTAACAACTCCGGAGGAAAACGGGAGATCTTTTAGCCAATCACATGAACCCCTTGATGCTCCTCCTTAAAACTCCACCTCAAGGCCGGGAAAAGTTAACGACTGCGAAAAATTAACGACGAGGGGAGAATCCAGCTGCTTGAGCTGAATTCTCCCCCCGTCGTTAAAATCTCGCCCGTCGTTAACTTTGCCCCACCTTGTGGTCACTTGAGGAGGAGCGGTAAGGGGTTCTTGTGATTGGCTAAACGACCTCCCGATGACCTCAGAAAGTTGTTAGAGTAGTCGATAACCAACCACTGGTTCTGCCCAGTCGACGGCTATCCATCGACGATTTCGTAAACCACCAGGGCAGAACCCGCTGCATATCTTCAATTCCCCGCTGTATCTTCAATTTCACTGTTGTACAAAGATACAACCACTTGAGAGCAGCTCGCCTTCTTTGCTTAGAGCTAACTATTGCACCCAGAAGAATCTGTACTACCTGGCTCCATCCACAGCAATAAAGTGCAATGTACCTTCAAGTACGTATCAAAATGCAATTTTTGAGTAAAAGGGGAAAAAAACAGATCAACGAATTTTTTTATAGGATTCGGTTTTTTTTGGCGGGGAGGGGGCGCGACGCTTGATTAGCGATTCAGAATTGTGTGAAATATGTCACTAGTATCAGAAGATCCATTTATGTAGTGTAAGTTTGTATCTCTCGGGGGGTGCAGCCTTGTTTCCCCTCCCCGCTCTTTCTCTTGAGAAGCAGTACAGGGAGAGGCACTTGAGTTCAGTTGCGGCCGAGCCCATAGCCGCCCAAGGTGCAAAGACCTCAGAAGAAAGCGCGAATTCCTGGAGAGAGGATCGCTAATGACACTCGCATGACGGTGATTCAGCTGGGGCAACCCCCCCCCCTTTTGCGGTAAATCGCCCCAGGTCGAACACTAGAAAGGAAAGGAAAGGGGTTGTTCTCTTCTTCTCTCTCAAGGAAAAAACAAAGAGCAAAAAAAAAAAAAAAAAGGGGGGGGGGTGAAGTGGACGAACCGGAATCATAAAGGGCGGCAAGGCGTGCGCGTGAGTCTCGGAAATCATTTTTTAAGTAACGTAATGCTTTCAAGAACACCATGATTTAAAAAAAAAAAAATTAGTAAAATTAAGAAAACTCGTCAAAATGAAGTGGAATGAGTCTTCCTCATTTTCCCTTTCCACTATCTCTGTACAATATGTTTTATGATACACGGGGCCCCGTGAAGATCAAACCTTTTCGAATACACAACCTCCATTCAACGGACATAGGCGACAGGGCCTAGATTACGTGGCACCCCCCTGCATTTGTAAAAAAAGGCGACACCTTTTATGCTCTAGATCAGCGGTTCCCAACCTTTTAACCCCCTCCCCCCACAAAGGCTAACTTACGGTGCCCCCTACCCCCCATTTTTCATCAAACCTTGTTTTTTACTCTCCAACAATGAACATTTAGTCGAATCTCTCTATTCTAAAAAAAAAAAAAAGTAACGCCACCTGCCATCGCTCTCAAAAGCTTGTTCTGCTATCGCCTCCAAAACCTTAGGGATTTGGGTTTCGATGAAGGTGTCCACGAATTCAGAAAATTCCAGGGAAGCCGATAAGCTGACTTAAATTTTGAAATTCGAATTATTTTTGAAGCTATTAATACACAACTGAAAAAATAAGCATAATGGTTGCCAGGCATGGCAATGGATGATTTTCGCCAGCATAAAATCATTCATGCCTTTGCAACAAAGCATTTCCTGCGTAAAATTAACAAACGTGAAGTAGAATTACACCATTTTTACGCGAAATTAAAAAGTAAGTGAAATAAATAAGTCAAAGTGTGTTACACAAAGTTCACAATTTTCAAATAGTAAATTCTCTTAGATTACGGGAGTTTAAAATTGACGCCTATTCGTTTTTCTAATAATAATTATAACTCACTTAAAAGCACCATTTTGGCATCAGGTACGATCTGGAAAAACGCTATCTCAAGCAGGGTGAATTTAAATGCTGCGTATGTTCCAAAATGTTAGTACCCAGTATTTTGAAAATGAAAAATAATTCAAATGCATATTATATAGTAATGCCGGTTAGGTTCAGCGTGGGTATTTGCCACTCGTAGAAATATTTGGCGCCGTTAACTATATGCCATTATAGCAAGTACAGCTTGGATATTTGTCCGCGCGGCAGGATGATATATTTCGCGGCCCTGAAATAAGCTAATCTCCAAAAGATTAAATATATGAATGTATGGATAACTGTTTCCACGGCAAACTTACATGGACAATGATTATCGGTTATGAGCATGTATAAATTGCCAAATAATGAAAAGAAGCCATTAGTAACAAGCTATAATACCGTTGCGTAGTTTTTATCAAAGAAAACATATGAAGCACTGTTTCCTTAGAAATAATTATTACGTATACGGTCATGTCCGCCGGCAGAATATGTCTCAGGGGGGCAAAGACTACTCCAGAGGGGTCAAAGAGTACTTCAACGTATGGTTACCATGTTTGAAAGAGCAAAAAAGCAAGGGAAAATACTTAATACAAAAATCCAGGGGGGGCATTGCCCCCCCCTTGCCTCATGCTGCCGGCGCCCATGTATACGGTATACCTAAGTCGCCAAATATCGCCATGGATGGCAAATACGCAAGGTGTTCCATAGGTTTACACGAAAAAAAATAGAGGGAAGTTGTTCCAAGGAGCATGCAAGAACCAATGAATGTGTAGCTCGGTAATATTCTGAAATCATTTTCATACTATTTTCATGTTTTACCTTACACCAGCGACTCATTTGAAAATCTGGTGTTGGTTTTTGTCAACTCCCTTTTTTTTTAAAGCTGCTACTGAGCTTTCGGAAAACATTATAATCTTTTTTTTTTTTTAATCGTGCTATAAAAAATAAATGTATTATATGTTCTGTTATATATATATATATATATATATATATAATATATATAAAGTTTTTTAAATTTATCATTTTATTCAATCCTTCTTAAATGAAGCTAAATTAAGCATGTTTATTTCTTAACTACAAAATCATTCAAAAATGTTACTACTTTGGGAACTAAAATTGAGAAAATGGCTACTAAACCGGTGACTTTTTTTTAAGTCGGTGATGTTACTAGATACTTATTTGAGTGTATAAAAGTACTTTCCTCCATATTATTTGAATCATGCAGTATACAACAGATATAGATACAGAAAATTTCTTTTCAGAATAGCTTAGATTTAAAAAATAATTTGATCTAAACAAAATGTACAAGAAAGTAAAATGTTACCCTAAAGTTATGTGTGTAATCATAGTACAGTTTTATTTATTATTACTTCCTGTAAGATTTTGATTAGTACATACACACACACACACACACACACATATATATCAACCATAAAGTATTATAACTCATTTATAAAATCTCTAACTCTGAAATATTGAAATTAAACTGTTTATAAATGATTTTATGTTGGTTCTGAAATGTGTTGCCGACTTTCTCACAAAAAAATCTTTTGCGACTGCAAATTTGTAAGAAAATTGCAGTTTATGAAAACTGCACACAATTCACTAATGATAGGCGCACTTAATTTGCAAACGATTGACCAACGGATTTTGCTGTTTTTTTATCTTTCATTTATGTTGTTTTTTATCCTTCAAAATGTTACCCTTAAGGAATGTTTTTTTTTTTTTTCTGGGTGGGGGTGGGGATTGATGAATAAGCCCCCTACCCCGAATCCGCTACTGGCTCATATTTTAATTATGGCAGCATTACTGTAAATAGGCACTAATCCGGCACCGTACCATTACATTGTAGTCACTGTTAAGGTACCAGGCCAGTACCTTTATTTTTAATAATAGCCGGCACCCGGCCGTTTCATTTTGGGCATTATAAACTTAATGGGCCAGTGCCTTTATTGTGAGTAACGGCCGGCACATGCAGTATGCCAGCAGAGTGCCGTTGCTTTTCCAGGCTTCTGGCAAGGTACTTCTCGGGCGACCACTTTTGGTACGATTCAGTTACTTTTTGCAGGCCGGGCCGGTACTGGACGTAAAGGCAGAAAGGCACTGGCAAGGTACTCCGCCAGCAGGTGTGTGTTTGCTGGGTAATTCGAGTTGGTGGTGATAGAGAAAACCCTATCTTTACAAACGAACATTAGCATTTTATATATATATTAAGATTAAGATTTCAAATGCGTTACCAAGTTACAGAAAAATAAGTGTGTCAGTATTTCTGAAGTTATATCACCAGATGGATCATTCTTCCAGTTTAGATGAATTTGTGAGTCGTTGTGCAATTTTTAGTGGAAAAAAGTTTCAAATTTTATCTGTAGATGAAAATGAGAAAGTTAAGGCGCAGTGCCAGCTTTGCCAACCCAAAAGGCCTATCATAAGTGCAACATTCAAAGCTACTACAAATTTTAAAACTCAATGTAAAACTTCAATTTTATTATAAAATTGATTAAGCGGAGCTCTTTTGTTTAAATATTTAACTGAATTTAATAAGTCATAAATAATAATGTAAAAGCTTTTCAACGCCTTTTTAAAAAACTTTTTTAATTGAGTGCTCTGCAGGTCATATTTCCTTCATATTTACTTCTCTTTCCATCAAAGCATGTTTGTCCTACTTTTTAAAAAAGTATGAGAGAGAAACAGTATACATGGTTTTTTTTTTTTTGTCTTGTTTGGATATCTAAGTAAACCTTAAGTTTCTTCTATTACATTTAATTGTTCATCATTTACTCATTTTTTTATTATCCGATATTTAGAATCATAGATGGATCGTGTTCGAGTTCTCAGAAATTTAAACCTCACCATTGATATTTGTATTAGAAAATATTAGATAGGGGTTTGAATTTTCTTTAAGAGCTTGAATCCTAAATTTATGCTTCTTAACATAATTTAAGGTTTTATTTTATTAACTTGGATGAAATAAATGAAACATTTCAGTAAACTTTTCAATTTTTAATGTTGTCCTTATCAAAATGAAGTAATTTCAGAGTGACGAGACAGGTTGAAGATAAAACTACTACAAATGATGATGACTGGTTTGAATTTAATGAGACTCCGAACCATATACCACAGATTCTCAAAATGCTGTTGAACTTGAACCGCTGCAGTTTCTTTCCGAAAAATCAACGGATTTGAAGTTCTAAATTCATATCAAGCAATAAAAGAACTTTTCATGAAATTTAACACAAGTTTGCCGACTAGTGCTAATGTCGAAAGACTTGTCCCTTTTGCGGGCATTATAAATGCTCCAAAAAGAAATTACCGAGCGATAATCAGTTTGAAAACTAGTTTTTTTGAAAGCAAATCATTCTTTTTCTAAATCACAGTGCTTAGTATAATTATACCATCTTTTAAAAGTCCTTTTCATAATTTAATTAAATTGCATACTGTTAAGTAAATTAATACAACGGCACCTTTTCTTTTGTAGTAATATATGAATGCATCTTAAAGTAGAAATATAATTTAATTCATCTTCGTTTAGAAGTATATTTAATTTTATATTTTAATTCCTTTCATTATCACAAAAAAATAGCGTTCAATAAATACTTGTCAAACAGTTTTGATTTCATGCCTTTTAAGATGCAATTTATTCCAGGAAAAATTCATGTATAAAAAAAAATAGTTACTATTGCATTTGTTTGTTCATCTTAAAATACATTGGAATAAAATAAACTAGGAGTTTTTGTAGAAAATTTTACTTATTCTTGATTAAAGTTTTAAACGTATTTTGTATTTTGTGTGTATTTTCAAAATGCATGTATTTTGTATTTTTTCAATTTAGGAAGTATTTTGTATTTTGTAATTTTTTGTGATTGAATGCATGTAATTTGTATTTTGTATCGAAAATACATTTTTTATGTATTTTGCCCAACTCTGGTATATATAGAATACAACTTAGCAAGGGCGGATTAAAGGGAGGGGGGGGGAGGGGGCTACCGCCCCCTCCCCCCGAGGCAAAAGAAATTAATGTAAAAGATCCTATTTTTCTTCCATAAAATGTACGTATATATCAATCTTCTAATTAACCGCCCCCCCCCCCGACAAACTTTCATTAATTCGCCAGTGCAACTTAGTGATGGATGAACAGACATATCAGGGACATGAATGGACTGCGGAGGCCTCAGACTTTTTTAATTGGATGTCAACAATCAAGCTTTTTGGAAATTCTATCTTGCCACCTTTTGGACGGACAACGATTTTTTAATACTCAGGGTACGTGATTGGGACATATATTTCTATCATCCAATTTCGTGCGTGCTTTTGTCCGCTATTATACTATAAATATTCAAATTTAGTATGAGTACTATTTCAAGGATGAGAGTTCCATTACAAAATAAAGCAAGACCCATTCGTGATATATTGCAGTAAAACCTCGATACAGCGACACTTAAGGGACCCAATAAAATTATTGTTCTATAGGGATGTATCGTTATATCGAAGGGAGAATGGTGTATGGAAATTCCGTGGGACCACGTACAAAATTTTATCGTTATAGAGGGATTTATCGTTATATTGGGTACCGCTATAGCGAGGTTTTACTGTATTAATTCCAACAGGTTTTAATTTGGAATTGCTATCGATTAATCAATTTCGTATGTTGGAGTTGAAAATATATTGATGTGTTAGAAATATTTTATCTTTCCAATTTTCAATAAACAGTGCTTTAAAGGACTTTTTTTCTAAGAACAATGCACATCACTTATGTGCTTCATCGGACTACAGGATTTGGCGTATAGTACATTTATTGCATAGGGATTAAATCTGACATAAATTAAAGTATCGAAAACAATCAAAATGCGTTTAAAACTTTTATAAATTCAAAGTTAAATCCCAACTTTAAAATTTTTACTAAAAGTAATTAATTGCAATTTACGTAATTATAAACTAAACAATGACTTGCCTTTCTTCAAAAGTAGATAACGCAAAGATTAATAATAATTTATGCTTGCATAATTTAGGCATGTAAAATGAATTTTAGGTTAGTAACTTTGGAAGCAGAAGTAACTGCAAAACACTGAATTCGGCCCACGGATTTGTACGACTGTAAATGAAGATAAAACAAATTTATTCCCATACCTGCAGAGATAAGCAAATGCTGGTTACTTATTATTCTTCGTGTTCCCTTATCTGAAATTAATAAAAAATGTGAAAAACGTACTTTGCGTTTATAAGGTTTGACTGTATAGCACGTCCCGAAGTTAATCAGTTAGGCCTCAGTTTCGACAAGAAAAGAGATTCTCTTCAGGTCCTCTTCCGCTCTCCCTCGTCTTTCACGCAAGAATTCCATAATGACATCTGCGGTTGTTTTATGTCTAGTGGTCCAGATCTTGTCACGCTTCAATAACCCAGACAGCACATCAAACTTGCAGCAAGCTTGATTTATCAAGTCAATAATCTTGAATTAAGCTTGAAAATTTCAAGCTTGTAAGCTTAATGCAAGCTTGAATCAAGTGTTCTAGTTTACACTTGCCCAGCTTGCATTAAGCTTGACATTTCAAGCTTAATTTCAAGCTTAAAAAATTTTCCCTAAAAAAAAAAAAAAAATTCCTAAATAATACACGGGGCGCCGAACTCGCCCCACATATTTTTACTTTACCACGCATTTTCCCCCTCTACGCTGAAATTTCAATTTAATTTAATCTGTTTCCATCGTGTGTTCGTGGCTGGAATAGAACCCGGCACCTTTGGATTAGCAGTCGAGCACGCTATCGATTCAGCCACCAAGCCTTGTGCAGCTATGACTAAAGTTTGAAGTGTCTTATCACGCTGTTTTCTCGCCAGATTGATAAGTTGCCGATGTGTTATTTGTTTCTTTTATTTTTCCATGGGATGCATCAAAATTAAAATAATGTTATGTGTGATTTAGAGACTCTACTAATAGGGAAATAAACATAATATAAACTTAAGAGCAGCACACGTTTTAAACTTTCAGTGCCGCAATACTGCTGGCCAAAATCGAGACAAACGACTGATTTTGAAATCAATTTCGTAGTATAATTGTATTTTATTGTGAAGAATTTCCATATTTGGAAATATAGAATGGGCTTACTTACTTAACACAAATTTTGTGTTAAGTAATCTGAAATGAAAGAAACAGATAGTTAAACGTTACTTCGAAATGCTATATCACAGTTGCTAACATGTATGGAATACAAACACTTTAGTCATTTTTGTAAATATTTCTTAAAATAACAAATAATTGAAAATTTTTGCTATTTTTTAACGCTAAAAATTCTCTTTACAAATGTGGTTAGTTATTTTCCTACATATTGGTATGCTATATCGATATAGAGTATTTCGGAGAATTAAAAATAAGTTTAAATTATTTTATACAAATGTAAATTTGAATTATTTTCATTTTCATTGTTCATACTTTATAATTAAAAAAATTATTTAACTTCTGAATTTTTTTTTAATCCTTTGTAATTTTATTTTAAAACTACAAAAGTGTAAGATTTTTGGGCCCTAAAACCTGTAGGCCCTGGGCAGTTGCCCCGTTTGCCTTGCCGGTAATATGGCACTGGTAATAAAATAAAACACATCTTTTACGAACTTTCAGCAAATTTGAGGACGCTAGACAATTAATGTCCATTCTCTTTCACAGATGGCGCCATCACTGCGCACTTTGAAAGCTGAAATCGAGCTAGTATCACTTGTCAAGCTTAAATCAAGCTGTATTTAAGCTTGACAATTCAACTTGACTCCTGCAAGCTTGCTGCTAGCTTAAAATGAGTTGAACTGTCAAGCTTGCATTAATACGTCAAATTCAAGGAAATGTCAAGCTTGATTTAAGCTTATGTGCTGTCTGGGAAGTCAGAATTAATTGAAAGATATCGGAAGAATGGTCAGGAAAATACGAGACGACTTTTATAATTTTTCGCAACAGTAATACGAATTTAGCAAAAGAGGGGCCTGCTTCGAGGCCCCGCCTGACGATAAAAGATCAAAAGTATATTTTTCATATAAGTAGAAGGGAGAAAAATTGTGCACTTAATGTAATGGTAAATTTGAATGTTCTTCGGAAATACGTTTTCTGTTTTTCTTTCATTGCAGGATAAAAGTGCGTGAACAATGGCTTGCGAAAAGCACCCCCAAGGCTTCGGTTATTACGTCATAGCCACAGAGTGAATTTCCTTTTGACCGATTTAAAAAAAAGAGGAGACTGGCTATCGATTTGTATAGTGTCGAAATGTCCTGCTAATGGTGTCCTACGCAGGGCCGTGCACACAGCAGTTTTATTTGGAGAGAGTCCAACTCATGAAAGCTGTACAAAATAACATTTTTATTAAAAAAAACTCTTATGTATGACTCCTTTTTAAGAAGATGGCACCAGAGGGAGCATTCAAAATCAATGCTGTGAAGGAAAACACACACTCCTGTTTTTCTCAGCAAGCAACGAAGAGGGAGAAAAGGGTTAACTATTCGTTGCGCAATGAAACATGTAAGATTCTGCTGGAAAGTGATTTGTAATCGATGCTTTCTTTTTTAAGACGCCCGTATATTTACACTTCTGTGCATAGTCACCGATACAGAATCATTTTATGGTTGTTCCTTTTTACGATAGAAATCACATAACTTTTGAACAGCATTCAAAAGAAACGAGCTACCTTAGTGACTTTAGAAAATACTTATGTCTCTTCAGAAGCTGCACTATACACTAGAGCTCAATTTGTGGTGGTATATATAACGTGACCATTTATTTTTTCCTTCAAAACGGGACATCTACTGTTTCTAAGGTAATAGTGTAGTGAGACAAATGGACAGGTCTGGGTATCTTTTAGTTGTTAAGAAAAGGCGCAAAAAAGCTTGTGTTAATGTTAATCTCTACTTATTATAAAAGAAGGTGTCTGTGTGTCTGTCTGTGTGTGTGTGTGTGTGTGTGTGCGTCTGTCGGCAGCGTTACGGACAAACGGCTACACCTAGAAACACCAAATTTGGTACTCGGGAAGATGTAAATATGTAGTTGTGCACCTCGAAGCGATTTTTTCAAAATTCGACCTAGAATTTTTTTATTTTATGTTTTATGCGATTTTTGGCATTTTTTCTCACCTAATTCGTAATAACGGCGGAAATTACGCTCGCAGCAAAACGGCATTTGTATAATCTGATAGAGGAGGAAACTTTCTTTTAAAAACAGTTTGTTCTGAAAACGTAACATGATTTACCGATTTTTAGGAATTTTTTTACTAAGCATCTGCTTCGCGATTGTTTTTCGTAAAATAATTTTAAAACTGTCGCATCTTGAATTCTATCCTTCATAACTTTTAGATATTTAGACAAATCGTGAAACATTCTTTTCTCCCTCTTTTAAAATAAAAACGAAAAAATTATGTAAATTAGATGATTTTTTACGAATTTTAATGCAGCCTAATGTTTAGAATTTAATAGCATCAACGCGATCTTACGCCATTCATTACATTGCGATCACGGCACGAGAATTTATGTTCGGTTGTTGCCACAGAAAGGATTAGAAAAAAGGATTTTTTCAACCAATCGAGTTTTTAAATGGGATATCAGAATTTCAATTCGCAAGTGAGGATCTATGACGTCAAATGCTTTAAGATACGTAAAAATTACTCCATAATTTTAACTCATTTATTCCAGCTCTATTTTCAACACAGGGAGACGATATTTTGATTAAAATTTACTGTAGAAATAAACTAAGAAATTCACGATTATTATTATTAGAAGTGGTATTTTAATCCGGTGCTTATTTAAAAATTGAAATGTTTTCACGGCGCTGAAAATATTCATTTTAAAAGTTACAAAGTTCGTTTCAAAGCGCGATATATTAAATTTTTTTCTATTTACTATTTTTATTTTTGGCATTTAATTTAGCGCACGCGTTGCCTAACATACGCATGCAGGTTGCGAGTATAATTTTATTTTAACGTTGAATTACGTTCCTCCATAAAGGTTACATAACGCAAAGTTTTAATGATACCGTTTGAAAACAATTATGCGAAATATCGAAATTAACTCCCTCAACCTACCGGGGTATCCTTTACGGCAGTCAAACAGTGACGTCATAAATAAAAAAAATGCGTGAAATTTGTAAACTCTGCAACTCTAACGCCCTGTCACAATTAAAGTGGGAATAAGTAGCTCCTCGAGATTACACAGTTTGTTGTTTTTCAGGAGACAGGACTATGGAGGATATAAAAGATATCGATATATTAGATACATGGATAGTTAAAATGGCACCTCTTGGATATTTTCTCCCCACAGTAAGATGAAATGGTTTGCGGCGCTAAATACGCCCATCTTATAAAACTATGTATAAATTAAATATATATGGAGAGTTTCCTTAATGGCAATCATTATGTGAAATGATTATTATTTATGCTAATGCGTAAATTGCAAAGAATCGCCACAGAATCAAGATCCCATTGAGGCCAAATAATCTAAGCTGTTTCTTTAAAGGGAGCCTTGAAGAGGGAGAAGCGAATATAGATAGTAATGTACGTAATAGGTAGTATTATTAGATTTGTAAAGATAATATGAATAAATCGCAATGTACCACGTTAATAAATATTTCATGAAATTAAGTGTCCTGTTTCAACGGTTGTCTTACAACCAACTAAACGAAAAGTAATTCTAATTTGCGTTAATATATCCCGCAGTAATTTCAACAGAGGAGATTACTTGAACTTTTTTAAAAATGAAATTCTGTTTTGTCACATGCAGATATGATTTTAATAGTAAAATATTCCCTTCTTCCCGTATGAAGAAAGGGTGCGCAGCTATTTTAAAAACATCTCTTGAAAATAGCATAAATGAATTCAGAAGACCTCAAAACGTGTCAATACACCAAAATCTCGAAGTCGAATTTTTTCATGATTACAATACTTTCCTTATATGGTACATGTTCGGAAAGAGATAAATGGTGCTCCATTTCATGTAGTGTCTTAGGTATTTAATGCTACAACTTGAGCCTAAAAAGCAGTATAATGTAGAAATAAGACCAGGTGCGTAGCCAGGAAATTTTTTCGGGGAGGGGATATGAGCCTGGAAATTTTTTCGAGGGGTATATGAACTTACATATGCATAAATAGACGGAATTTCATCACTAATCCAAAAATTTCGGGGGGGGATATATCCCGATATTCCCCCCTCTGGCTACGCCCCTGAATAAGACATTTTGAAAGCCAGGAGTTCTCTGCAAACCATTAAGCTTTCCACATTTTTGATAGTGAATGACACTGACGTAGTTTTTTGAGTCATTATACTGCAATGATCAGGTTAGTACTCATGACACAAACTTTACATTAAGAGTCAAATAATTGTGCTCTTTTTTTTTTTTTAATTCCACATCACGAATAATTTCGAATTACACATGTAAGGAAATTTTTTCGTTTCCTACCGTGCGAAGAACGGGCACGCAGCTAGTATCTAAATAAAATGAAAAAAAGCTTTTATAAAACACATATATATTATACAAAATAGTGCAAGACGTACGTTTCGGGTGATAGGAGGGGTAGGCCCTTCTTCGACTTTTAAAAACACTATCCGACACAAGGCAGGAAGGTAGGAAAGTGAGAAATGCAAACAAAAGGACACACAGAAAAAAGGAGGTTGTTATTAGGAAGGAAAAAAATTCTTAGAAAACCAGAGTGAAAAGGGAAAATAAAGTGGAGATAGGGGGAGGGGGAGGAATAAGCAAAAGAACATGACTTTAAAATAAGAAATAGAAATTAAATAAATTGAAATAGTTGACAAAAAAAGAACATTAAAAGAACAAACACAAAAACAATACATAATAGGGGAGGGAGGGAGATCAAGTTTTATTTTTACAGACACTGCCGTTGGAAACAACGGCAGTGCCGTTGGAAACGGATTCGTATCAAAATCCTGGCCAAAAGTCGAAAATTTTAAATTTGTTTAAAAACAGTAATATATATGTTTTTGGATAGCCTAGTAACTGATGCATCATGTAATGCATGTTTTTCGACCATAATTCATATCCAAAAGATGCAACACTCGGTTTAAAAGCAAGTTTCTTCATTTACGGCAAGAGATTTCAGCGTTTCCTATTACTTCGTCTTGCATTTTTTACGGGCTCTTTAAATTAATTTACTGATTTGATACTGAGTATAATTGTAGTAAAATATATGTATTTTAATTATATGTATCTATTAGCTTGAAAAAATAATATGACTTTATTTTTAAAAAATGTAAACTTTTTTTTTCGTATTTTTTTTCAAAGATCCACATTTCAAAAAGCTTTTTGAAGGGGTGTCGCGGCTTGTCGCGCCTAATTTCAACTATAATGGTAATTATTACAGTATTGAGTGTCTATTCCAAGAAAAAAATGTTCCCCCAACATCCACCATTTCTTTTAAAAAAAAATTATTTATATAGCGCCATTTTTATATTTTCGATAATTTTTCGACGGGTGATCGCAAAAGGGATACAAACATACACGCTTGCTCTTCTCATAAACTATAAATTATGTGCAAGTGTTTGGATAAAGGTATATAAAATTTCATTTCAGTTAAGATTTAACATCGGTATTTTAAATTCAGTATGTAATTCCTTAATTTTCTGATGTAAATTTGCTATAAGAAGAAAATTTCTACATATTCCAAAATTGCCCTTTCTTAGTCCTGTAAATAGTCCCATATATTTACAGCTTAGTGTTCCATTTATGTCGTAAATTGTGTCCAAAGCAAAAGCTCCCCCTTTTTGGATCTCAAAGGTTGGCAAATGTGACTTCGGGTCATTGGAGTGTGAGTGTGTAAACAGAAACACGTGCTAGCTCTTTAAGTCATTTTGAAGTGCTGGCTTGAAATAAATTACTTTCTCCTCCAGCTTGGAATGAAATTTTATGGGTTTCAAATAGGCTTCTTTTAAGCAGTGTCCTTTTAGCTGCTCTAGACAAAGGCCAACGAAAAAGAGCAAGCCTCATTACAGCGAGACCCTACAACTTCGCTACAGCTAGACCCTACAACAGAGGGGCCCGATGGTGGTCCCCCCCCCTCTCTCTCTCTCTCTCAAAAAAAATTAAAAAAAAAAAGTGATTCTGAGTGAAGACGAATATCAGAGTTCAAAAGAATCAGAATGAAAAAGTTAATCTTCAGTAGTCATTAGAAATCTAAGATCCCTATATTAACTACATTTAGATAAGTAAAAAATCTAAAAAATTTTTATGATAAAAATTGATTTATAGATAAGTAGTATTATATTTATAAGTATTATTAAAGTATTACATTTATATATTTTTATTGGGGTTAAGGCACAGCTACACGGCTATTTGCCTAACGGGAAGGTTGCCTTGGGTGGGGGCTTTTTAAGGGGTTCTAATGCGTATTCACGTGACATCTGGAGAAAATCGCCCAAAACTCCAGACCGTTAGATCGACAGCCGCGTGGTATTACATTTATAAGTGGTATTATACAATAGCAGTACTTCCCAGTAAGGGACACTCCCCGGACAAGACATTTGTTAGAAACCAATTTCGTGTCGTTTGGCGATGATATATCGCCCAATTTGGCGACAACACGCTTTTTTATATAATTTAAGAAATACATAATACTGAAAAGTAAGTCAAAAGTCAACAGTAATGATTTTAACGTTAAAACACATGAAAAATATTTTTGGCCAGGATTTTGACACAAATACTCCACTGTGCGGCCTTTATTGAAATCTTACCGTGGGTTGCTCTCTTCCTAAAAACGGGACATTGCAGGGGACATTTTCTAAAAACGGGACATTACGGTGTCCCGAAGCTGTGCTTGGGGACAACGCAAAAGTTACTAGAATAAATGATACCAACTTGGCTAGTTTACGTTAAATAATGCGCATATAGTACAGTTTGTAAAGAAGCAAACTTATTTTATTCAAGTTTTAACTATTATTGCTTCGTTCATATAGTGGCGCATCGAGGGTATGACAAATAGGGCTCGTGGCACGGGCAACACCCAGGGCACGATTATGACTAACAGGGGCCCCGGGCATTGATGAATTTGGGGGGGGGCATCCATGAAATTTGTTCTATTTTTCATAAAATTTTGATATAAAAGAATATTTCAGAATAACACTTGAAACTTGGGGGGCCCTTTCGAGCAGGGGCCCCTGGGCAAAGTCCCGATTTGCCCATGCGATAATAAGGCTCTGGCAACACTTAAAAAGGGTCTCAGCTTTTGTTCGTTCCCATCGTTGCAAGGACGCTGCAGCTCAGCGCATGCCCTCACCACAGGAGGATTCAGGGACCCCTGCCGAGAAGCAACGATGGGTCCGCCATCTTGCTGGTAGTTAAGTTGAGCGATGGCAACGGCTGCCCTTTTTTCAGCATTGGGCAATTATCCAGCTGTTCTCGGATTCTTCCATTTTTCAGCAGGTGTCAGTGCTGTTAAAAATAATCGTGACAATTTTTTTGACGGGAAATGACGTGCTAAAAAGTAAAGGATTCTCTTGGAGCTATGTCACCCGCAACTACTTTTATAGAAATCAAATCTATTCTTCGTGACTGGCAACAATCAAAACGTCAGAGTTGGGTGTTCCCAGAGCGGGATCACTGAGCGTTAAAGAGTTAAAGTAAAAATGACATTATAATCATCGTCCTTAGAATTTTAAGAGTTTTTTTCATTAGCATATTGAAACCCCAGGATAGAAACTATTAGAAATGGTTATTCTAAAGAAACTGAAAATAACACTATGCAAACGAATAAATGATCGGCGTCGTTCTTAAGAGATAGAGCGCAGTTTTAGTCTGCCATGAGAACTACTTTGCCTTACGTACGCCACTGCGTTCATAAAGCTATTTGAAAGTACTGTGATGCCTGTAGTTCATGTTGTAGTTAAACAGAATTGGTAGTGGCGGGGAGAATAAAAGAAAGGCACGAAAATGGTGGGGTCGAAAACACGTTTCGACCTCCTCCAAGGATTTTGTGCTCTGAAAAGAAAGACAAAAAATAAGTGGTGACGCAATCGGATAAACACACTTGTGTGCACAGCACTGGGCAAAGATCCAGGCGTGGCTAAGAAAGTGGTTTTGCGAAGCTTCAGAAGATTGTGTGGATGGATTGAAATCTTGACTACTGCAGAACAACATTTTGTGTTTCTGAAGAAGAGAAACACTATAGCGATATCTTGTGAATCCTCCATGGCTCTGTCTAGTAAAAAACATCAAACTGTGTAATCTCGAGGAGCTATTTAGAATCGCTTTAATTGCGAATAGGACGTTGTGTTGCAGAGTTTACTAATTTCCCGCATTTTTAAACTTAACAGCCCTAACGGATACTCCGGGTAGTTAAGACAGTTAATCATTTCGCGCAGTAGTTTCCAAACTTGGTTCGATATTGAAACTTGCAACGACGTTGAAATTTTTTTTTGTTTTATATAAGGCCGATATGTAGAACCGTAATCCAACGTTAAAATAAAACTACAGTCACAACATGCATATGTAAAGAAACATAGATGTCTACGGCATAATTAAATGCCAAAAATAAAAAAGTAAATAGAAAAACGTTAGCAGATCGCTCTTTAAAACAAATTTTGTAACTTTTAAAATGAAGAACATTTTCAGCTGTGTTAAAATATTTCAATTTTTAACTCCTAGAGACGGATTAAAATACCACTTATAATAATAATCGTGAGTTTCTTCCTTTAGTTTATTTCTATTATAAGTTTTATCAAAATATCGTCTCCTTAGTGTTAAAAAAAAAAAGAACGGGGATAAATTGAGTTAAGATCGTCGCGTAATTTTTACGTATTTGCTGTGCGTGAAATTTTTCAAATATATCTTATAGCAATTGTCGTCACAGAAGCAGATTTCACTTGGAATTTGAAAATCCTGCGCCCCATTTAAAAACTTTATCGATAGGTTGAAAAAACACAGTTTTTCTGATACTTACTGTGGCAACCTAACTTAAAAA
The DNA here is from genome assembly GCA_038373885.1 of Cheiracanthium punctorium. Lineage (NCBI taxonomy): Eukaryota > Metazoa > Arthropoda > Arachnida > Araneae > Cheiracanthiidae > Cheiracanthium > Cheiracanthium punctorium. Next base: position 126,812 of record JAWZYV010011778.1, read on the forward strand.
CTCGCGCCATATAATCTCGCTATTTAAAAAAAACATAAAAAAACTTGTTCTATCTACTATCGCCTCCGAAACTGTGGGTATTTGACTTCCGACGAAGGTGTCCACGGATTCGAAAAATTCCGGGGAACCTGATAAGCTGACTTAAATTTCAAAAATCGAATCATTTCAGAAGATGTTAAAAAAATAAACACAATGGTTGCCAGGTTTGGCAACTGGAATTTTGGAAGAACGAATAATCGCAAATTCTAAACAGAATAACTAATTGCAACTGATTTAAAAAGTGCCATCTTGGCATTAAACCGCGAGTTCCAGAATGTTAGAACCTAGTATCTTGAAAATGAAAAATAATTAAAATGCAGATTATTTTAAAGTGTATTAGGTGATTATTTTAAAGTGTAAATGAATATGTATGTAAAGTGTAAAGTAATTATTTTAAAGTGATTATTTTAAAGTGTAAAGTGTGTGTAAAGTGATTATTTTAAAGTGTAAAGTACTGGAAGTATTTGCTACCAGTAGAAATATTTGATGGGCCGCTTCGAAAAAAAAAAAAAAAAAAAAGCCTTCGGTCAGCAGCTTAACGAGGAGGGGGATGTTAACTGTGTCAGTCTAACAACTACGTCTGTGATTTCATTTTTTAAAAATTGGAGTCGTGTTTCAACAACTCAACTATGAACTCTAGAATTTCTTTCTGTTTTAAGATATTGGATTCAACAGAAAGAAATTCCGAAGTTCAGAGTTGCTGAAACACGACTCCAATTTTATAAATATAAAATCATAGACGTAGTCGTAGACTGACTGACACAGTTAACAGAGGCACGAAGTCTACCTGAATAAATTTGCCCAAAATCTATCAAAATTTTTCAGTGAAATAGAACTTAAATATTAAATCTGTCCTTGCATTGGTTGTCACGTAAATGGAGTATGACGTCCCTGTGACGTCATCTAATCGATCTACGCGAGAGATTATGTTCCATGATTTTTTTTCAAAGTATCAAGGAATGAATCGTCTGCTTTGCTTCTCTGTTTACTTTTTCAAGGAGTGATATTTCTCTAGTATTTAGAGTTGAAAGTAGCTGCAAATTAAAAAAAGGTTAATTTTTAGAGATCTTTTGAACTGTATAAAAAGTTTTTGCTTTTAGTTAGAGGTAAAAAGGTCGTTTTTATTAAAATTTCAACAGGGCGGCAGATGCAACGGGAGCAATGAGTCGATCCCGGAATTGTTATGGACTGGATTTTTATTATTTGGATTATGAATGTGAATGCAGGAAAACTAGCTTTACAAGCCCCATTGGGAAAATCGCGCCAAATGGCCGAAATGTCGCAAGGCTTGGCGGATTTTGGCAAAATATCTCCAAAAGTTCTAGTTGACTGATTTTGATGCAACAGAAAGCAAAATTTAACTATTTGACGCTTAGAATACGAATTTTAAACCCCAGAACAGCAGGTTGCCCCCAAAATTCTTAACAATACTATTTCCATTCTTTATACACCTTCGATGCTGACGAAGATTCAAGCTTTTTAAAAATTTGTATTATGTAACCAACCCGTCAACGACGGGTACTTCAGCTAGTTGGTTATGTATAATGGCATAAACTGCCCGCGTTGGTGCTATTAAGTTCTAAACATTATATTGTATTAAAATTCGTAAAAAATGACCTAATTTATACTTTTTTTTATTTTAAGAGGGCGAAATTATGCTTTATGATTTGTTAAAATATCAAAAAGTTCTGACTGATAGAATTCAAGATGTGACAGTTTTAGTTATTTTACGAAAATTTTCGTGGAAAGTTATCTTTAGTAAAAAAATTCTAAAAATCTGCAACATATGTTACATTTTGTTACAAAATACTCTGCTTGTTTCCTGGGTTCGTTGTTCTAAAGTCCAGTAGGTGTAGAAATTTCTAGTAATGATTCCACTTGTCAGGATGGAACACGAACTTTATTGTTTCTAGAACTTCGTTGGACAATCAGCTGTACAAAATTCACAAGCACAATCCGACAGTAATGTCCCTTTAACAGTCCGCTTGGTACAGAAGCTTTCACAGATGCGGTATTTCTTACACAAAATAAAACGCTTTCACAGGCAAAATTTCAGTGGAAATATACGAGGGATGTTGTACACTGTTCCTCAAGACTCAGCAATAAAGAATTTGCAAACAGCACTTGAAAACAAAGCTTACAAATCAAGCAAACTATAGCACCATTTACAGAGCACAGCAGCGTACTCGTCGGAAGCTCAATAACACACTGAACTGGGAATCTGTCATGATTGTATTTATAGGTGAACTCAGAAGCTACGAGAAGCTTCCAGAAGAATCTATCTCCCAAAGATTCCACTTAAAGCGCGAATTTTGATTACGTCATAGGAATACTGCTAAATCATTAGGCTATTATGTGATTTTAATGCAGAAAAACCAACTTTACAGGTCTCATTGGGAAAATCACGCTAAATGACCGAAATATCGCTAAGCTTGGCGAGTTTTGGGCGAAATATTGCCAAATTTGGCGCTAAAGATAAGTCCTCAAAAGTGAGGTTAGCGAAGGCCTAGAACCAATATTTTTCAAGATTTCTAGAAAATGCTATAGAAACCGATTTAGAAACATAAAACTCCTTATCTCGCGTTCCAGTTAAGCAATTTTGATGCAACACAAAGCAAAATTTAACTATTTGACGCGTAGAATACGAATTTTAAACTATTTTAATCCCCAAAACAGCGGGTTGTCTCGAGAATTCGTAACATTGTCCCCTTCCCAAGGACTGCACGTCCCAGGCAGTACAATCCCCAGTTAGGAGGTCGCACAAATATTTACAATATAACCTTCTACAATACATCTTAACATAATTTTAGCAAATAATCAGTAAACACAATAAGCAAATACACACTAATATATAAATAAATAATACAGATATGAAACGAATACACATTAATAAACACAAATATGTACACTAAATATGGCAGAAGTTCTGAGTAAAAGAGTGTTGAAGAAAGAGGAAGACGAGAGGGGCGGGAAAGAAATGAGAGCTGAAAGAAAGGAAGAATTACGCCATTGTGACCATAATCTAATATCCAAATAATTAATTACAACCGCGGTAAACGTCTGGCCAATCGTAAGGGACGATTCTTGGTTTCGAGTTAGGTGACTTACGGATCCGTACTACGACATCGTTCAGTCTGTTTAGGACTGTGTAAGGAACGTCCCACGGCGATTGCAGCTTGGGAGACAGGCCTTTCCGTCGAGTAGGATTCCATAGCCAAACTTTGTCATCCTACTTTGAACTTGTGTCCCGTAGCCTTTCGTGTCGTAGCGAGTCTTCATCCTCTCCGTGTTCAAGTTGATCCGCTCCCGAGCAAAATGATGTACGTCTTCAAACCGTGCCCGAAGATTTTCCATGTACTCCTCTGGCGATGATGGCACATTTGAAGGGCGGCCAAATACTAGATCGGCGGGAAGACGATCTCTTCCGAATAGCATCTGGGAAGGTGTGAAGCCGGTAGTCTCATGGTTAGCACTCCTATAGGCCAGCAAGAAGAGGGGGAGCTTCTTATTATCCCAGTCCTCTTGGTTTCTAGAGACAGGGGGAGCGAGAGGTTGTTCAAAATAGTGATTAAACCTTTCCACCTAGTCGTCGGATTGTGGATGTCAAGGCGTAGTCTGGGCTTTGCCGATTCTACGAAATTGACGTAGTCCTTTAAAAACTGGAGGTAAAGTTCGTTCCTTGGTCGAAATGAAATTGCAAAGGGGTTCCTTAACTGAAAATCCATACTAATGAATGGGGAAACCCAAACCTCCGTTTCTCCAGTCAAGGTCGTACCCAAGGGGCGGGGTGACCAGGGTTCCAGTCCCCCCACCCCGAAATTTAAAATTTTGTTAATAAAATAATAATGATGATGAAGCCTTTTTGTGATAAATTTAGCCTTTTTCGCCGTTTGGTCCCACCCGAATTTTTTCTCTGGGTACGGCACTGCCTCCGGTTCTAATTGACCGATTTTGAAGCAACAAAAAGCAAAATTTAACTATTTGGCGCGTAGAATACGAATTTTAAACTATTTTAAACCCCATAGCAGCGGGGTTGCCCCAAAAATTCGTAACATTATGCATACACGTTATGAATGTATACCAGCAAATACTAATCTCTCTATTCTAAAAAAAAGTAAAGGCCGCTGGCGCTGGCAATAGCTTATGGACCTATCTCCTCCTAAACCGTGGGGATTTGAATTTCGACTAAGGTGCCCACAGATTCGAAAAATTCCGAAGAACCTGCTAAGCTGACTTAAATTTCGAAAATCGAATTATTTTAGAAGATATTAATAAAAAACTGAAAAAAATAAACAGAATGGTTGCCAGATTTGGCATAAAATCATTCATTCCTTTGCAACAAAGCGTTTCCAAGTATCTAGAATCGCGTGAAATTTACAAAGTTAACACAAAAAGCCTAATAACTTCTTCACCGTTTGCAAGATCCGCTTGAAAATTTTCATGATCATGTATAAAAATATAGAAAACAATCTGCGCTTCTTTAAAAATCTGAAAATCCACCCGTTCCCTCCTTTTTAAGCGATTTTTCGCTATTTTCAGCACCATTTTATTTCCGAGAGTCAAAAAAGTAAATCATTTGCGTGACAAAATTACCCTTTTCAAGTGAATATGACGTCATACAATTGAGATTCGAATGCGTTTAAAAAAGCTTTTCCAGATTACACAGTTTATTATCATTTTTTTTTTTCCCACAAATAAATCGTTTGCATGGACATGAGAATAGCTGTATACACAAAACGAAATCTTTCGATTGCGAAAAGATTCCGCGAGTTTCCAGAACAGCATGAAATTTAATTTGGGTATCTCTCTATTCTAAAAAAAAGTAAAGGCCGCTGGCGCTGTCAAAGCTAACCGTGGGGATTTAAGTTTCGACTAAGGTGCCCTACAGATTCGAAAAATTCCGGGGAACCTGATGAGCTGACTTAAATTTCGAAAATCGAATTATTTTAGAAGATATTAATAAAAAACTGAAAAAATAAACAGAATGGTTGCCAGATTTGGCATAAAATCATTCATTCCTTTGCAACAAAGCGTTTCCAAGTATGTAGTATCGCGTGAAATTGTCAAACATGAAGTAGAAATACACCCATTTTACGCCAAAATAAAAACTACATGAAATAAGTAGCTCAAAATGTGTTACACAAAGTTGACAATTTTCAAATAGTAAGTTCGCTTAGACAACAGGAGTTTAGAATTAGCGATTATCCGTTTTTCCAAAACAGAATAACTAATATCTTGAAAAATAATTAAAATGCAGATTATTTTAAAGCCGGTTTGGTCTAGCTGGATTATTTGCTACCAGTAGAAATATTTGGCGGCGTTAACTATGCCATTATAGCAGTTATAGTACACTTTGGATATTTGCTAGCGCGACGAGATGGTATAATTCATGGTGCTAAGTACGCCAATCTGCAAACGATTATGCAAATGAAAATATGGATAACAGCTTTCCGGTAACCTTAAATGAACAGTAATTATAGGTTGTGAGCATGTGTAAATCGCCAAATAATGAAAAGTCGCCATTGGTGGCAAGCTATCCTATCTGTTCCGTAGCTTTCGGGTTTTGTCTTCGGAAATTATGTCGATAAATCGAAACCCATGTGTGGAGATCCATTACCCCCCCACTCCCCCCTCGCAGACACAGAATTGCTCGCAGAGCACCCTAGCACAGACTAGCGTGCCTCAATACTAGGAGAGTGATGACAACGACAAGTCATCCCCTCATTGGTCAAGCAGCTATTTTTACCGTCCCAGGCAGTGTCCAGATTTCTCCCCATTGAAAAAGCATTGCGTTTTGAAAGGGTCTTGGTATAAAACGCTTTTTCTGACGAATAAATAATTGCATTAATTTTCTGTTTCGATTCTTCATTTTTAAATGTATAACGATTTGTGGCGAATAAATTTCAAAGAAGAGATTTTCCTAAGTAATTTGTAAATAACAAACTTTTGTGATAGTTTCGTTTGTGAATGCCTCGTTTCTCTATTAAAATACCTTTCTTTTACTTGTTTTGGTACGAACACATTATGATTGGTGTTGCAACTATGTGAAACTTTAAAAAATGATATACAACAGAAATTATATCATAGGGTAGCGTATAATGATAATATTTAATGTTTAAACTTCATAAAATAAAAAATGTCATGTTTGGCGATATTTTTCTTGACATTGGCTTAGAATTATATTCGCCAATTCATGGCTATTTGCTTGCAAGTGAAAAGGACAGAATCGAATGTATAATAGCATTCTCTCTCTATCCCCCCCTTTTTTTTGTGTGTGTGTGTTTCGTGTGGGTACTTAAACGCTTTTATAATCTTGTATGAAATTTAAAAAATATAACTGAATAACATGTGTTAATTTTTGTTGATTTATACTAGGTGTCATTTAATATGTCAAAGTTGAAGCTTTAAGAGTTTAACTAATATCTAAATTGTTCGTACACTTTCATTTTTAAATAATAAGTGAAAATAAGTGATTTTACAGTATTGATGATATACAATAAATAGAAAAGTCACGCAAAAAAAAAAAAAAAAAAAAAACAGTTTGTGGCATCGATAAAAATTTTCAGGAGATTAAATCGAAAAAAAATATAAAAAATAAATTGAATTTTTATACGGACTCCGTACAAAAAATTCCCAATTAGTAAAATGTGGTCGACACATTGTGCGTGGATAAAACATTGAACATTGGTAGATAGCTGGAATATGAAGGTCCAGGTTTCTGGCCTATAGCGTGGCTGCCGGTGTAATGGTCTGGAGTTTTGGGCGGTTTTCCCCTGATGTTATGTAATTACTTTTTGAAATCCATTAGAAAAGTCCTTCGCCTAAGGCATTTTCCCCCCTTTCGTCAGATAGATCTAGTGTGCTTTGTGTATACAAAATAACATATTTATAAATTCTTTATTTATTTTGTTTTTTCATAATGTGTATTTCAAGCTTTAAATTAGTAATAGTAAATATCTAATAATGATTTATTTTCTCTAATATGTTTTAAGCAATGACACTGTTTGTTTAGCGTTAGAATGCTTTAACAGGAAATTTGAATAGCAGTATTATTTTTATTTCCATAAAAGATTTTAGGCTGTCTTCAGACATCCTAAATTTATTTCTTAATATGTAGACAACAATGCATTATTAAGTTAAACTAAATTTTAAATTTTTAAAGTATTTTTATAAAAAGTCTTAATATTATAAATATTATGTACAGTTAAAAAATCTTAATATCTTTCAACAGCCTAAATAAGGTTTTATAACTGAATTAATTGCGTCAAAGTGATATTACTTGTTTTCCTAAAAACTGCATTTTCTATAAAATTTTATATTAAAATATATAAATATTGAATGTTATTCCCAATCCAAAACCATAAGTTTCATCGAAAATATCGCAGCAAAAATTATCTATTGAAAGAAATTAGTAAAATATTTCCATTTCAAAAAAATTAAGCATTAAAAAATATACACGATTACAGTTTGAATCATTATTATTATTATTTTAATATCTTTATTCTTCATCTTCAAGTACCTTATAGATTAAATGCTATCGCTTCGAAAGCATCTCAATCTACTGCACGATTAAAAAAAAAAGGAAAAAACGCCACATGGGCGAGTACCGCTGAAGTGCGGCCATTTATCGGTAACCCTAAACCTGGTAAAAATCTCAAGCTCGCGCACTCTCAGTGACTGGTTTTTCAACCATTGTCGCCACTCTCCTAGTATATAGGCACACTAGCACAGACCATGTCCAAGTCGACGACATGTGTCGCAGAACTAAGAGAACAATCACATTGAGGAAAGGAGGGGTACCGGAGAGAACAATTATTCAAAGTAAGTTATCATCGAAAAGGCGTCTGACTGTCTGTGCTCTTCCAACGCTCCCTAAAAAAGAACCACACCACACACACGCACAGAACGGTAAATATGTCTGCTCCAGAAAAAGTCTTTTGCTTTGAGTGTAATGCGTCTATAATTTTAAAAAATTTGAAAACACATTATCAACTCTTTCATCCAAAATATATCGGTGAAACATCGCGCAATTAATGAAGCGAGCATTTCTGGTTTCTTAGTTCCATCTAAAAGATCGCCAGAAAAAGTACATTCTGATTCTGATATGTTACCCATTAAAATGCTGAGAACAACAGAAACTGACGCTGAAGTTTTGCAGAAAGTTAATGTGTCCAAAAATCGCACGAGGGTTACAATGCAATCCTCTGTTTTGCGATGACTTTTCAGAAGTTTCTCGAAACTGAACTGTTTCGTGGCTTTAAATGGTAAAATTCAGGGTCTTCCTATCGAAATGATAATAGATAATGTAAATTACCTGACAATCTTAAAAAGAAACTGTATAAGACACTTTTTTTCGTGACATATAGTGCTGATGAGAAAAAACGAATTATTATGCATATTAAATTGGAACTATTGATCAATTTTCGAGGGGGGGGGGCGCAATTATGGCCTTTGGCCTAGGGCGCAGAAATGTGTAAATCCAGCCCTGAACTTACTGTAAGTCGAAGTTTTTCGTCGGTTCCCAGGAATTTGACTCGCAAAAATCACTGTACTTTGTTTTTTAACTATCAAATATTTCCAAAAAAAAAAAAAATAATAATAATAATTCGCGATCTCAGGACTTGAATACGCCATCTAGCGGCCTAACTAGAACTACTATGTGGCAGGCTTGCCTGGCCAGCTCAGCTCAGCTTACATACTTACATATTACTGTTTTGAGACGCGCTTATTTCAAATGTGTGTAATTATTGTTTTTTTTTTTTTTTTGCCAAAATATATTATGGGTAACGACAAAGTTAATTGCTGTGTTCCTCAGTGTGATTCTAAGGGGAGAGATATTCCTCGACCCAGTTTCCACAGATTTCCGTTAATTAAAAGAAATCAAAACAATTCATCCGAAGCGACCACGCGGAAGCTTAGGAGACAATGGATTAACGCTCTGAAAATTGGCAAAAAAGTATCGGACAGAATATTTGTTTGTGGAAAACATTTTCGTTAGAGTAATTTTATACCAAGAAGTATGTAATAATATACTTTGCCGTTTTTTCTTTAATCTTTGAAAGATCTAGTCATAAATGCTTGGATTAATTTTATGAACACAATTCCAAATGCATGTCCTAAATTATTTCCATGCTATTTATATTGATTTCTATATTATTTATATGTATACTTTAATATGTACGTTTAAAGGTTCTATACTAGCCTGTAAATCGACAGGTTTTGACATGTGGTGTTAAAAAAGTAAAAACCTCCGTGTTAGATTTAACAAAATACCAATCTAATGTTACATATTAAACGTTTTCCAGGATTTATGTACTTAATTTGAAGCTAATAAATCAATATATTAATGTTAAATGTTAAGAACTTTTCTAAACAGCTTCACAATATTTACACAGAAATAACCTGATTGAAAGATAATTTTATCGCACTGTTGTGAGCCCCTCTTATACCTAAATGTCACCCCCAATTGAGAATTGAGGCTTTGCATTGATATCTTTAGTGTTGTGTTAAGATTCTACACAGTGCTGTCTTAAAATGTATAGATATAGGGGTAGTACTCTTTGTTGAATGTGTTAACATTGATATAGTTACTATATAATATGTGATAAAAGTACTAAGATATTTTTTATCTTGGATGCATATAATTGTTTGTCTCTTCTCCCCTTAAAATTATTGAGAGCCCCCTTTCTGTTAAAATCAGAAAGTAATTGTGTGTTAGTGTTGTTCTCTTTCAAATTGTCTGAACTAATTTCAGTAAAAAATTTAGCATCACAGAAAAACAAAAAATCAGAAATGTCTAAACAGCCATCATTATTTTGGTTTAAATTTTAGCTGTTTATGATTTTGGATGAAAAATGTTGTAATGTGAAAAATATCTATCATTCTGCATTTTTAAAAGATTGACAAAATTCTGGCTGTAAGTCTTCAACAGAGATTCTTCAGCTTTTTAGCTGATTTCAGCTTTTTGTGAATAAAGAGGAAATCACTTTTTTGTCTTTTTTCTCTGAAAATTCTCTGCTGACAAAATTGCCATATTTGTCATTCCATGTCAAATCAACGAGGCTCACAACCTGACCCACACAGAATTCAATGAAATTTGGTATGATAGTTGTATCTATAGAGAAAAAAATTAGAAATTTCTAGTCCATATCACTTTTAGTTTTTAATTTTAAAGTTTTTGGAATATTTAATTTTAAAGTTTGTAAAATTAATGCAATTTTAGAAATTCTTGCACTATACAATTGGCTCCAATTTCTCTCCTAATTATCACAGAAATTCAACTAAAGTGTCTATAGAAAGTAAACAGGTTGCCCTTTCTTATCATATGTAACATGATTAAATTTTTTAAATTTTTAATTTAAAGTTCATCATTTTAAATTTTTAAAATTTCAAAAAGTATATTTTTAATTTTTCAAAAAAATTATGTTATTCTTCTATTATTGTTAACAATATCTGAAAGTTTCATTCTGGGATTACCATGGGTTTTCGAGTAATAAATTTAAGAAAATTGCTATCATCTCGATTTAATAACTACAAAAGAAAATTTTTGTATTTTAAAATAAAATTACGTTTTTAACTTAATATAAGAATTTTGAGAGAGAACAAATAATGTTGATAATGTTTTTCAACACTTTCATTGGGGGTACACACAAGGCAATGTCTCCCCCCCCCCCCAATAAAAAATAGAATTTTACTAAAACAATTATTTGTTTTTAAAATTTCAAGAGCAGTTGAGTCCAAATTTGTTTTTGCTGGGGGTTTTAATGAGGGTGCTTTCAAAGTATGAAAGGGGGTGTGCCTCCCCCCTTTTAATAGGAATTTTCAGAGTTTGTCTAACAAAATTCCATTTTTCAATTCATTAATAATTTTAAAAAAATCATTATGTTTCATAAAATGCTTCCACTATTCCAATGAGTTACAACTATTCCTTTAATTGTCAATTTTTAAATAATAACATTTTCAGGTTAAAAAATAAATAAAAAAAATAATTACAGTAAGATGTTATTTTTATGTTGCATGCATATTCTGAACTATTAAGTAAATATTTCAGTTGTTACCTTTAATTGATGTGTATTTTTAAAAAAATTGAGTTTTAAATTTCAATGCAGTAAGGAAAACTTACAACTTGCAGATTATGCAAAAAGTAAAATAAAAAAGGAAGTAAACCATTGTGTGATTTTTTTCTCAAATTTACTGGATGCAAATAGCATTTTTTTTTATCATATAATTTATGGGTAATAAAATGATGGCGATAGATTATGTGGATGGAGAAAGTTTACTTTAATTTCATCTGTATGTGGATAAACACCCAGAACACATGAGCAAAACACCAAAAATTAGCAAATGTTACCTTTAAATTAAAAGATTGCTTGATATAAAATTAAAAGAAATAAATCATGCGACATTTTTTTCCATAAAAAACTTTTTTCCACCTCTAAAAAGAGAAAATAGGCATAAAAACCGCGTTGCTTAATGCAGGCACAACTATTGTCGGAACAAGCTACCCGTCACCGAGCACATTTGTTTATATCCTATAGCGCCCCCTTTAGGTCGTTGAGATCGCGAATAATAAAAATAAGTGTTATTGCACATGTATCAGCTCGTATCTGCTTAATTATTGGTCGGCATTTTTAATCATTACACTCTCGGAAAGTTCTTTCGATTTTAAAAAAGGATAAAATTGGTTATCTCTAGGTTAAATTAAAAAATTTTAGTGATTTTTCGAAAGAAGATAAATTATTGCTTTCCATTTCTTTTCTATCGTACCCTCCTCCCCCCCCGTCGCGTCACTGAATGTGTCGCTTAGAGCTATATATACGTCCTTACCGGAATTTCCCGCCACAATTTGGAACCTCATCAAAAGGTGGCGGACTTCTAAATATTGGCACCCCTTGGAAACTGCTAGCGACCGCCGAGAGCACTTTCGAAACCACGGATTTAACGTGTACGTACATCGTATGTACAAGGTGGTCTTTAGTGGTACGCCGGTATCGAACCCACAACCTTCCGATTGCGGGTCCAACGCCTTAGCCACTGGGCTACCACGGCACACACTGTTTGATTTATTTATTTATTTGCCAAGAGAGGACAGCTCGCGTCACTGAATGTGTCGCTTAGAGCTACATACACGTCCTTCCCGGAATTTCCCGCCACAATTTGGAACCTCATCAGAAGGTGGGGGATTTCTGAATATTGGCACCCCTCGGAAACTGCTAGCGACCGCCGAGAGGACTTTCGGAACCACGGATTTAACGTGCACGTACACCGCATGTACACGGTGGTCTTTAGTGGTACGCCGGTATCGAACCCGCAACCTTTCGGTTACGAGTCCAACGCCTTAACCACTGGACTACCACGGGGATCTGTAAAGCAGGTGTGTTTGAATGTCCTGCTGCAATACCACCTGCTGAGCCGCAGTCTGATTCATTCCGGCCCGACCAGTGGCTGAGCGCATATCGCTCTGAACTGGGAGACTAAAGATGGCTGTCGCGTCCGCCGACCTAAGCGTTCGGAGTTTTCCGTGGTTTCCTCCGAACCTTAACGTAAATACGGGTTAGGACCCCTTAGAAAGACCTCCGTGGAGGGAATCTCACCCATCGGCCTAGATCCCACGTGTAGATTATTGGCCGTAATCCCACAACCCAACTGATTCATTCCGGATAGGAAAAAGGCATAGGGACCCTCTGCGCCTGCATTTATTGAGATGAAATGTAGTGAAAAAAATTTTTGAATTTTAATGGACGGTTGAGGTGCCCTAGAATTCCAAGGAACGTTACATGAAAATACCAGGAAGTTTACTGAACAACTCAGGAAAGCTCCACTGTATTGTATATTGTTCAGTATAATTCTGAGTGTTTTCGTGCAACTTTCTTTGGAATTTAGGGCACCTCAGCGGCCTGTTATTTTCAAGGAACATTCTTGGATTTTCAAAAATAATTTTGATCATTTCTAAGCGAATTGCATGTTTTTTAAGCGAGCCGTGAAAGCAGTATTCAGTTAAGGGACGGGTTAAAGGAAAAGTTTTCAGTTACTGTAAAGTTTTCAGATTGAAATGTTTACTTTCTGTATGGTATTTGTAAGTCTAACTTTTCTTTATTTCCGATCAACGTTTCTGGATTTTTTACAGTAAAATAAGGAATTAAAGCACCAATTACTAATAAACTAAAAGTATAAGTTATTAACGTTTTAATTTAGATTATGATTCCAATGCGGTGAAGAGGGAAAAGAGGTCACCAAAGAAAAGATTGTCAAAAGTGCTTTCTACTCTAACAGCAATCCTGAAACTATGAACAAAGATTCTGTCTTTTGAGCAGAAATTTATATACAGGGTGTCCAGTGCTAACGCTGTCCAATGGCTATTTCCTAAACCGTTAGTCAGAGACACATAGTTCCAATTGCAAAAATGCTTTAAATTGTATAATCTATTATATCAGAAACAATCAAAGTCAATAAATCAATTTCTGTAAAAATTAAGAAATTTAAATTTTTATACGGTCCCCCGGTCCTATCGGTTATATTTAGAAAATTTTTCTTTATGCAATTTCACGTACAATAAAAAAAAAAAAAATTCGTCCTTCTACGACCAAAATTCACAGAGTTACAGCTGCTTAAAGTTAGAGCACTTTTCGAGCTGTGAAATAGGGGTTGTATACAAAATGAATTTGAGAAAAATTAATGTACATGGTTTGAGCTTTGTAATATTTATTAGCAATTTCATTAACTATTTTATAAATATAGATTGCAATGAAGAAGATTAACGTTTAACAATGTGTATCCAATAAAGTAACATGAAAATATAGCTTATACTGGAAGTAGAATTTTTTAAACAGGTTTTTTAAATGAACTGGCATTAAATAACTTCCCTCGACAGCAATCTGAATATGCACTCGTACAGAAAACTCTTCCTGTACTTTTCGTAGCATACTCTTATGTTACACATCTTCATGCTACTTTTGGCACATGCTACCTATCTTCTGCTTGTTTCCTGGGTTCGTCGTTCTAAAGTCCAGTTGGTGTAGAAAGTTCTAGTAAAAAGTCACTTGTTAGGATGGAACACAAACTTTATTGCTTCTAGAACTTAGTTGAACAATCAGCTGTACAAAATTCACAAGCACACTTAATCAGTAATGTGCTATTAATAGTCCGCTTAGATCAGAAGCTCTCACAAAGGCTGTAATTCTCACACAAAATAAAAAACTTCCACAGGTAAAATTCAGTGGAAATATACGAAGGATAACACTAATAATCCCTCAAGACTCAACAGTGAAGAATTTACACACAGCACTTTAAAAGCAGCTTCGAAAAGAAGCGCGAAACACCGCTTCTATCAAGCGTACTCACACTGAGAGAGCTCTTCACACACTGGGCGTTCAACTCGCACTGAACTGGGGCTTCCGAAGCGCTTCAATTTATAGCCGACGCAGAAGGTACACGAAGCTTCCAGAAAAGTCTATTTCTCGAGGATTCCACATAAAGCGGTAATTTTGATTACGTCATAGAAGAGAAATGATAGGTTATTATGCATTTTTAATGCAGCAAAAGCAACTTTACAGGCCCCATAGGGAAAATCGCGCCAAATGACCAAAATGTCGCCAAGCTTGGCGAGTTTTGGCGAAATATCGCCAAATTTGGCACCAAAAATAAGTCCCCAAAAGTGAAGAGATCGAAGCCCTAGGACCAATATTTCTCGAGATTTCTAGAAACCCCATATATTTGAATGGGAAACCGAAACCTCCGTATCTCCGGCTCTAGTTGACGGATTTTGATGCAACAAAAAGCAAAATTTATCTATTTGAAGCGTAGAATACAAATTTTAACTATTTTAAGCCCCAGAACAGCGGGTTGCTCCGAAAATTCGTAACACTATATACTATTTAGTAAGTCTGACCTCGGATAGGTTTTAATAGAGCTTGACCTTTGCTTGCAGGGCTCGATTATAGACCAAAAGGGGCCCCCGGGCATTGATAGATTAGGGGGCCCCTGATCTATGAAATGTTTCATTTTTTATAAAATTTTGATGTAAAAAAGAATATTTCAGAACAACATTTGAAATTGGGGGGCTCTGGGCAAAGTCCCGATTTGCCCATGCGATAATAAGGCCCTGTCTGCTTGAAGATCAGTACTCTAAAATTAGTTTTGCTTCTTTTTCCGCATTACGCAAGAAAATGAAATTAAAATCTATAATTTAAAATTTCAGTATTTATATGGTTCCTTAACGATTTACCATAACGGAACATTTTTAAACGTGGAAAAGTGACTTAAGTCACAATGTTTGCTGCTTCGTAAATCGATGAATTTTTGTCGTAGAAGGACGAATTTTTTTTCATTGTGCATGAAATTGCATAAAGAAAATCTTTCTAAATATAGCCGATAGGACTGGGGGACCGTATAAAAATTTAAATTTCTTAATTTTTATAGAAATTGATTTATTGTCTTTAATTGTTTCTCATATAATAGATTATACAATTTAAAGCATTTTTGCAATTGGAACTATGTGTCTCTGACTAACGGTTTAGGATATAGCCATTGGACAGCGTTAGCACTGGACACCCTGTATACAGGGTTGTCCAAATTAAACTTCCCCATCTCAGAGGCCTGTGCAGGATGTTCTATGGTTCATAATGTGATGAAATTTTGAAAACAGACACTTCAGATCACGTGCTCGTGATTTATTAAAAAAAATTATTAGTACAAGAAGTTGCCGATAGGTGGCACTGCAGATCAACAAGACGTTCTACAGATCTTCTATATGTGTGCCGTGGTCGAATAGGGCATATCAACAGCTCGAGAAACAGTTAGCACACTGACAACACCATGTGGCGATTGGCTAGTGGCGTCCACGACCGCCAAAGCAACGTCTTGTATGCGTGCAGAATCCACAACATGTCATCTACCTGGTGAAATTCCCAGCTGTCTAGTTCTATCGAACTTCATCATGTTTCGTAAAGTGCGTAGTGTCATTGGTCCTGTCCTCGTCGTAAGTTCTTCAGCCGATGGAATGCGCTGATCGCAGCACAGGAGTTCTCGTCATTCTGGTAGAAAAGTTTCACTAACAGAGCTTTGTCTTTTAAAGTCGTCATTATGCATCAGCGAGCTGGAAACAACTGCCTGTGCAGCGCCTGTCTTCCACTTCTGTAGGGCTCGTCTTTTGGATACGTGGCACATAAGCTTTATTTCTGCAAATCACGTCGGTGCAATATGCAAATTACTAGTGTTACAGCGCCACCTATCAGCAACTTCTTGTTCTAATATATTTTTTTAAATAAATCACGAGCGCGTGATCTGAAGTGTCTGTTTTCAAAATTTCATCACATTATGACCCATACAACATCCTTCACAGGCCTCTGAGTTGGGGAAGTTTAATTTGGACAACCCTGTATATATATATATATATATATATATATATATATATGGTGGCGCCTGATGATAGAGCACACCATTTCAATATTAATTCCATTTTCCGACTATTTCTGATTACATGTGATTTGGCTTAAAAGCACACCAGTTCTAATTTGGCGCTTTATATTCAATTTTTCCACTCTTTCATTGCCTTAAAAGGCTATATTTAAACACTTATCCGGTATAAACTCGTTAATTGGCACCATGTGCTATCTACTTTTTTATTTTTTTATATTTTTTTCACTTTATCATTGGATTATCTTGGGATTTCACTTTACGTAAGTAAGCTATTATATATTATTTATATATATATATAATTTTCTTTTTGAGAACCGAATTTGAAACTCCCTTAGATTTATGAGGTCAGGCGTGCGCCTCATGCGCCTTTTGGGAAATCCACCACTTCTTGTCTCAGTACATTTTTCTTGTTGTGTCCGCCATTCGTGGAAAAAAAAATGAGTGAACAATACAAACAAAATTAGGTACTAGAATTTAAAGAAAAGTATTTGACTTTTCATTAAATTCTAGTACTGAAGTAGAATGTTTTCACTTGTTACTGATTGCATAAAACATTTCAAAAATGGCTACCAAAATAGTGACTGGTATTGCCAATTACCCATTTTAGTAATAAAATTTGGATCTAAATACCATTCAAATAAAGTGGGGGTGACCCTAGGTACACAGATCTTCCTTATAAATATATGATGCAGTAAATAAAATGTTTGTAAAAAAATAAATTCTGCCTGCGGCTTATGACTTTTATCTTGTCTATAGATATGCATGCTGCTGTGGAGGAAGTGGATCTGGACCCATGTGATTTGTACACGGACCTGGGAACCCTGATAGTAGAGGGACGTGTGCCTGGATTAACCGATAAAGGATTTGGGGAAGGCCCTCATTGTCCAAGGCAAAACAGACATCAATGCGACCCTTCCTCTCCTGAAGTATGTTGAATTTTTCTTTTTGTCTATTGTGTCAGCAGTCAACCTTTTCCAAAATTTGAGGGATAAATTTTGGCTGAGCATTTGCAAAGCAAAATAAAATGAAAAAGATTTGCTGTGGAAAAAGATTTGAAGTTTGAAATGAAAAAGATTTGCTGTTGGTAGTTTATGCTGTGTGTAAAAGGTGCTGTAATATATAGGGAATTTTTACCATAAGATGTGCAACAAACATTTTTTAAGCTGGGTTTCTTGTTTCAAAATCCTTAAAACAACCTTGAAAGTACTTAAATTTTATTTTAGAAAATTAGAGCTTTGAAAACTTCTACAGCCCTATTAAAAGTCCTTGATTTTTGCACATAACCAAATAACTTTTCTCCTAGCACTTACTTTTTCCTGCATAAGTAATGGAGAAAAGAAATATGTAATTGCCTTTTCTTCTTTGGCCCATTAGAACTAGGTAAAATTCAATTCAGTATTGCAATACAATTAATAAACTTGCTGCTGTTTACCTAAAACCAAACCATCACTGAGATTGTGATCCTTCTTTTTAAAATTGCAAAAAAGTACATGAATACGTAAAAATTAAATTTCCCTTTCATTCAAAACAGAGCCCAATTATCACACTGGCAAGTGGAATAATAGCCTGGGGCCTCCCTAGTCTCCCAGCTCATATATAATGTATTAGAAATTCATACATCCTGAAATAATTTAAAAATTAACTCAATTTCTTTTCAAATAGGGATTTGTTATATAATTGTCCAACAATGAAACTCATTTTCCGTTCTTTGAACTGAAGGATAATTGTTAATATTATTAAATGATAATTCATTAAAGCGTATTTTAGTGGTATTGGGCTATTTCAAACGACTCGGATGCGATATATTCTGTTACGAGTTACAAAATACATTTATCCATTAAAAAAGTGTCTTCATCATTTATAGTTCTGCTACAGGAACACTCAAGATTCCCAATACATTATGATCAATGGCAGGGGCGTAGCCAGAAATTTTTCATGGGGGGGGGGGGTTACGACTACTACAACTCATATATATGTATACGTGTGTGTGATAATGTAGTGAAGCCCCCCCTTGGCTACGCCCCTGATCAATGGCAATTTTAGGGGCATTCATCCATTTCAAGCACAATACCGTCCTACCACATAAGTTAGGTAATGGTTCGACCACGGTCACGTGCTTCCCTCAAGAACTACGCCAAGCTTGGCGACTTTTGGTGTACGTGTGCATGTATTTAACTCTCAAATCTCAAAAGCTATTAGTCGTAGAATGTTGAAATTTCATATAGAGGGTGAATCTAAACTCTTGGGCAAAACTTTATTTAAACAATGGTTTATAGGACACATAATAAGGAATCAGAATCGCATAGCAATGTGGGGTCAAAAACGCAGTTTTCACTTAACCGGTAATAATCACTTTGTGAAAAGTATTGAAGTGCTCGTCAAATTTCTTAACAAAGTTTCATAAACAGTAGGCTCGTCTCCAAAAATTTCATCCATGAAATAAAATAGAATTTTGAAACTATTATGAATTTTAGTCTTCATTTTTCGGAGAAAAATGCATTAGTTTCTGACGAACAATGATAGGAAAGTGCACTGTTGTTTCAGCACTTTTTCCAAAGCGATTATTAACAGCTACATGAAGGCGATGTTGCCGGCAACACATTGCTATGTGATTCTGATTCCTTATTATGTGTCCTATTACGTCTTAAAGTTTTTTCTAAGAGTTTAGATTCACCCTGTATGAGATTGTTGTAACATCTAGTTGTGCATCTCGATTTTTGGTTCCAATCTACTGGAGAGTTTATTTACAGGACCACTGAAAAGAATTTCAGTACTTTAATGTCTATGGACATATCTTCAATATAATACAACTGTAGACAGTCATTGTTTGGTACATCGCCAAATTTGGCCATAGCCAGTCATTTGGTCCATACCCAAAGTATCGCCATTCATTTGTCATCGTTCTTGGCGAGTTTTGGCGAAATGTTGCCAAATTTGACGATAATCTGTCATTGTTTGGTCCATGCTTAAAATCTCGCCATATGTCGTCGACGTAGACGAGTTTCACCGAAATATCGCCAAATTTGGCGCCTAAAATTATTTCTTATTTTGTATAACTCTAAACCTTTAACCCGTAGAATTTTCAACTTTTGTATTTAGAACTATTGTAATATCTAACTGTTTTCAATATCTTTTTTGACAGCAATCGACTCGGAATTTATTTACAGGGTGAGCCAAAGGACTTATTGAGGCTTAAATATATTACTTGATACTTAATACATCTAAATATATTGAGGTGTATGGATGCATTCAATTCATTGAAAGTCTGTGGTCAATGATTACTTTGGCTATCCCTAAAATCTCGCAAACTATTTCAAGCTTGTCGGCTTTTGGTGAAATATCGCCAAATAAAGTGTCAGAAGGAAATCTTTCAAACTGAACTCAGCTTGGCGATATCGAAATATTTGGCTAGAAATCGCTAAACCTTACTACGTAGGTTGCGATTTATATTTCTGGCCTTGGCAACAGAAAGCTTTGCTAGGCGATCGCAGACGATTTAAATCGAAAATTTGATATTTGTAAACATAAATTCTTCAGAACGATTTGCCATTTCAGCTTGATTTGTGTTGTTTACAGGAAATTTAAAAATTCATCTCGTTAAAAAAATGGAGTTGACTCGTGAACATTTTCGTGCAATTATTTTTCATAACTTTCAGTGTGGATTGTCAAGACAAGAGTGCTTCGATGAACTTAAATCTCTTTACATCGAAGAAGCACCATCCTTACAGCCCGTGCTGTATCGTCACCTGTGTAGTTGTTATACACAGCCTTTGATGCACCTTGATTGTATTTTGTCAGCATTTCCTTGTCAGCATTTCCACCAATTGATACGAGCCTTCTTTTGAGCGTTTTTCAGCACCAGCCTTATTGCTGGTATAACGAATTTAATCGTGGTCGGTGTTCGATCCAGGACGAATTCCGTGCAGGTTGTCCAAAATCGGTTGTTTATGCCAGAAAATATCGATGATATGCGAGAACTGATTAAGCAAGATCGTCATGTGACATACCGTGAGATTGAAGTGTCTTTGGACATTAATATGACAAGCATCAGTAAAATGTTCGCGTTGGATCCCGCATAATCTGAAAAACGCTCAAAAGAAGGCTCGTATCAATTGGTGGAAATGCTGACAAAATACAATCAAGGTGCATCAAAGGCTGTGTATAACAACTACACAGGTGACGAATCATGGATCCATGCATATGAGCCTGAAACAAAACAGCAATTGACTATATGGGTCTTCCAAGACGAGCAAAATCCAACAAAAATTGTTCGAGCAAGAATCCCATAGAAAAAAAATGGTTGCCTGTTTCTTCGGCATTACCGATCACATGACGACAGTGGCGTAAGAGCAACGCAGGACGGTCAATTCTGAATGGCACACGACTATTTGTTTGCCAGAAGTCGACGGAGAAATTCGAAAAAAAGAAGAGACTCATAATTCTTCATCATGACAATGTAAGCTCTAACACATCGGCTCCAACAAAGGATTTTCTGAAATACCAAAACATCGAATTGATGGGTCATCCGCCGTACAGCCATGATTTGGCAACCAATGACTTTTTTTTATTCCTGTACATCAAAAATAAATTACGTGGACAATGATTTTCGGTACCCAAAGAAACGGTTGATGCATTCAAAACGCATGTTTTGCAGTTACCTCAATCGGAGTGGAAAGAGTACTCCGAAAATTGGTTCAAACACATACAAAAGTGCATTGATCTTCATGGAGAATATTTTGGAAAACAATAAAACCAATTTCGATCATAAATGTTTGTTTCATTATTAGGCCAGAAATATAAATAACAACCCTCGTATTTCTGATATTTTATCTCTTTCAAACAAATAAGTTTAGATGAAGTGCGTCGAAAATATTTTTGATTTAATAGACGTGCAAGGAAGTCATGTGCTGTACACATCAGATTTTTTTAATTCGTTAATGACAATCTTCAATTTTTAAAGCTTTTCATATCTAACTTTGCAGCTTTTTTTTTGAGGGAGGGGGATTAAACCCCCATAGTCCTCTCCGTGGGTGCGCCTATGTGTAAGAGTATGCCTTCAAAAATATATACCGATATTACCTGTCATTTTTACGGTAAAATCATACAAGACGGTGCCCCTCATGTAAACACGGCGATAGCCGCTGGAGCTTGGCGATCGCTAAGTGCGAGCGCTACAGACCTTGGCGCCAAGCCTCCCTGGCGACCGCCAAGCTCCAACGGCTATCGCTGTCTTGTGACGAATAAACACTAGTTATATACCACTAAAATTTTACAAATAAACACAAATTCTAAGTAAATGACACTATATAAAACAGTCAAATCCACAACAAAACATTAGAAAAAGTACAATTAAAGAAGCACTTACCTCACTTTTCCCCCCCATTCTATATTCCACACATCGACTAACACATTCTATATTCCACACACATACTAAGGAAGAAATTCCCCGAGACGCTCACTAACTTACGGTAAAGGGTCCGTAAAACGGAATCAAAACCACAAGGAAAATCCAACACAAACTTATTCGACTCAGAATCAAAGAACACCAAACTTCTATCTTCATGCAATTAACACTAAATGAAAATTCTATACTTCAAATGCACCGCGTTTAATTATCAGAATTGCCACTCAGATTCTGATATAAAAAAAAAAAAAAAAAAAAAAAAAAAAACGATTTTCCAGACCAACATGTGATAAAAAATCCAGACGATTTTCAAGTTTATGACGTCAGCTTTACATATGTTCTCCAAGGGCGGAACCAGAAGCCTGCTAAATATTGGTAAAAGCCCCATTTATGTAGTGTAAAAACATTTTTCTCGGAGGGCGCGCGAGCCACTCTGCGAGACCCCAAAAAAAACATCAGTGGGTCCGGCCACCGCCTCAAAAGGGCCCCCTCGAAAATATGCTAACGCGAGGCCCTCTGCGAGATCCAAAAAAAACATCAGTGGGTCCGGCCACCGCCTCAAAAGGGCCCCCTCGAAAATATGCTAACGCGGGCCCCTCTGCGAGACCCCCAAAAAAACATCAGTGGGTCCGGCCACCGCCTCAAAAGGGCCCCCTCGAAAATATGATAACGCGGGCCCGTCTGCGAGACCCAAAAAAAAAACGTTAGTACAAGTTGAAGCAAATTAGAATAGTAGACGAAACAGGAAAAAACGAAAAATAACAATAACGCATGCGCAAAACGCAAATTAACAGCTTAATGACGTCAAATTGAGCAAGCGAATTCGTTACATTCATCGATACATACATTCGAAAATATGCTAACGCGGGCCCCTCTGCGAGACCGAAAAAAAAAACATTAGTACAAGTTGAAGCAAATTGGAATAGTAGACGAAGGAACAGGATAAAACGAAAAATAACAATAACGCATGCGCAAAACGCAAATTAACAGCTTATTGACGTCAAATTGAACAAGCGAATTCGTTACATTCATCTGCTTACGTCACACATACACAGTAGCTAGATTAAAAAACAACTATTACGCATGCCCGAAAGTGCAAGAAATTTCGCATCTTTTAATAGTTCTAAATTATCCAATTTACAATATTTGACGCATTATCATTCCTCAAAAAAAAAACGTTGCCAAGCTCTACACATATCTTTATGGTTGCCAGTCAAACTACCATCGGCAGGGTACTTTACTAACGTTGAACATCGCTCACGATGTCGCCAGAACCAAGGGGCACCGGATACGGAACATAGGCCAAGGAAACTTGTGGAAAATTCAAATAAAAAGGCTTCTCGTGATAATAAGGTTAATGTAAACACTTCGAAATGTAAATGGTGCGGAAAATCGCCACACGATAAAAAGCATTGCCCAGCCAAGGACTCTTTCTGCAGAAAATGTAAGAAAAAAGGACACTGGGAGAAGGTTTGTTTATCTTCCACTAAGCGAATTAACGAAGTTAATTTTGAAACGGGTTTCATAGTCTTAGTAGGAAATGTACAAGATGTAGATGATTGGGTTATACCAATAAAAATATTAGGAAAATCAGTCAAGTTTAAGATTGATAGTGGTGCGGATCACACTGTAATTCCTTCTCATGTAGCAAAAACAGTGTTGGAAAAAGCTGAAGTTAAACGTACAAACAAGTTAATCTTTGGTCCTGATAGATCACCTCTGAAACTTATGGGAAAGATAGTTGAGAACATAGAATATAATGGCAAAAATTGTTTGGAAGAAATTTACATCATAGATGGTCTTCAGCAATCTTTATTAGGAAAACCAGCTATAAAAATGTTTGGATTAGGTCCTAATATTCTAGGCCATTGTGTGCGTAGCATAGTAGTTTTGATCCTATCCAGGAATTCCCTACTCTGTTTCAAGGCCTTGGTTTACTAAAAGGTAACTACCACATTGAACTCAGCAATGATGTCAAACCTTATGCTCTCACCTCTCCACGATGGATACCTATACAGTTAGAGAAAACAAGAGAAGAAATAAAAAGAATGCAGGAATTAAATGTAATTCAACCAGCAGAAAAACCAACTGACTGGTGTTCCCCAGCCGTTGTTGTAAGAAAAAATGATGGAAATGTTAGGATTTGTGTAGATTTGACAGTACTTAATAGAAGTATACGAAGGGAATGGCACTCGTTACCAACTACAGACTATAATTTATCTCTTTTGGCGGGAGCCAAGGTGTTTTCAAAATTACACGCCAACTCTGGTTTCTGGCAAATACCACTTGACGAAGAATCGTCTTATCTTACTACTTTCATAACACCCTTTGGAAGATTCCGTTTTTTGCGTTTGCCATTCGGAATTTCATCGGCTCCAGAGCACGAGTTCTTCCTTAGCGTAGAATGTCGCAGGTTTTAGAAGGTCTTCGAGGTATCGTATGCCATATGGATGACATACTTATTTGGGGATCCACTCAAGAAGAACAAGATGGCCGTTTAAAGATGACTTTGAATAGTATCAAAGAAACCGGGATAACACTAAACAAACAAAAATGTTGTTTTTCTGTCAAGTGAATAAAATTCCTTGGACATGTTATTGATGAATCAGGAATACATCCAGACAAAGACAAGATAGAAGCCATAAGAAAATTTAAACGTCCTACAAATAAGACTGAGCTGAAACAACACCTTGGGATGGGTAATTATTTAGCACGATTCATACCGAAATATTCAGAGACGTTAGCACCTTTGATTTCCCTCTTATCAACAAAGAACGAATTTGTTTGGGATATACCTCAAGAAAATGCACTGATGAAACTTAGAGATTTTGTCATCAGAGCCAGTACTCGCAATTTTTGACCCTAACAAGCAATCTATCGTAACGGCTGATGCTTCTTCCTATGGCCTAGGAGCAATATTGCGCCAAAAACAGGAAGACTCTACAGTTAAAGTAATCGCTTATGCCTCGCGCACATTAACGCCAACTGAAAAGCGTTACGCCCAAATAGCGAAAGAAGCTCTTGCGCTGACATGGCCATGTGAAAAGTTTTGTAACTACTTGGTAGGCACCAGGTTTCTTCTAGAAACAGATCACAAACCTCTTGTCCCAATGAGAAAATCTCCGGATGATTTAACTCTCCGTCTTCAAAGATTCAAAATGAGATTAATGAGATACTCTTTTGACGTTTTTCACACCCCAGGGAAGAATTCATGTGCTGCGGACGCATTATCAAGAGCACCTTACCAAGAAGAGATTCCCGACCTTGAATTAGAAGAAGAAGTTGAAGCTTTCGTTAATTTGGTTACAGACTCTGTCCCTGTAGCTCCACAAAGACTTTCTCAGTTAAAATTAGAACAAGCTTTACAAGGATGGCCTGAGAGAAATAAAGTAGAACCATCATGTCTAGCTTACTGGCCTTTGCGATACGAAATATCCTTACAGAATGGATTACTTATGAGAGGAGCTCGAATAATTGTTCCTGACAAACTACAAGAAATTTTAGAGAAAATACATGAAGGTCATATGGCAATAAATACATGTAGAGCTTTAGCTAACTCCGCGATTTATTGGTCTGGTATCAGCAAACAGATAGAAAAACTAGTTCGAGAATGTACATCGTGTATACAGGAAGCTAGAAACCCTTCTGAGCCATTGAAACCAACAAGTTTTCCTCAAAGACCTTGGGAAATAGTATAGCTATGGATTTGTTCAAGTTTCATTCTGATTGGTATTTCTTGGTGACTGATTACTATTCACGGTATCCAGAAATCGCAAAATTGGATAGACAGACATCCAGCGAAGTGATTTTACATTGCAAGTCAATCTTCGCCAGGCATGGAATACCTGATGTAGTTAGGTCTGACAATGGACGACAATTTGAAGTAACTAGAACCGCTAAATTTCAACAATTTGCAAAAACATATGGTTTCAAACCTGCTACTTCGAGTCCAAAATATCCTCAGAGCAATGGTTTTGTGGAAGCTGCTGTTAAAATCAGCAAGCTCAGATTGAAGAAATCGAAAGATCCATATTTAGCACTTCTCAGTTACACAGCTTCACCTTTAAAAAATGGATACAGCCCAGCTGAGTTACTGATGGGTCGGAGATTACAAACAACATTGCCTGTTCCGTTATTAGCACTTCAACCTAGACTTGTTCAAAAAGAGAAGTTAGAAGAAATCGAGGAAAATCGAATAAAAACCCAAGAAAAATATTATAATCGCAGATATAACTCTCACGAACTCAGACCGATAAATCCAGGGGGGAAAGTATGGATAACAGATAGGAAGGCTGTTAGCACTGTGGAAAAGAATGCTGATACACCAAGATCGTATTTCGTTAAAGAAGGTCAACAGCTTCTGCGACGAAACAGAAAACATCTAATTCCTAGTGCAAAACTGCAGCCACGTGCAGTAGAAGATGATGATGACGCAGATGCTCTTACTCCAGAAGTTTCACAAGAAAAAAGCTGAAACTGAAACACCAAAACTTCGGGCTCGACTAAGAAAAATAATCAGCCTATTGTCACTCGGTATGGAAGAGTTGTAAAACCTCCAGATCGACTCAATCTCTAAAAGGGGGAGATGTGACATAATCTACAAATAACACGAGCCCACCGTTATTTGTAGTCTCAACTATAACTTTAGCTAGCGGTTTTTTAGAACGGCTTCACGAGCAGGATCATTACTACTTATGAAGGGATTCAATGTTACTTCTATGTGTACTTAAGTTGTTACCTATTAAATGTGTCCGTTTGTCTAAAAGTTTTTCTAGTGCTCTTTATTTAACTCATTCCAGATTTTATGTTAATCAAATACGGGTAACAACACAAATAGTGATTGTTTACAGTTTACACTTTGCTCATAATGAAATTGAATACCACAGTATATTTTATATGCATTCCTTACAGTAAAAATGGCCTATGTTCCGTATCCGGTGCCCCTTGGTTCTGGCGACATCGTGAGCGATGTTCAACGTTAGTAAAGTACCCTGCCGATGGTAGTTTGACTGGCAACCATAAAGATATGTGTAGAGCTTGGCGACGTTTTTTTTTTGAAGGAATGATAATGCATCAAATATTGTAAATTGGATAATTTAGAACTATTGAAAGATGCGAAATTTCTTGCACTTTCGGGCATGCGTAATAGTTCTTTTTTAATGTATGTGTGACGTAAGCAGATGAATGTAATGAATTCGCTTGCTCAATTTGACGTCACTAAGCTGTTAATTTGCGTTTTGCGCATGCGTTATTGTTATTTTTCGTTTTATCCTGTTCCTTCGTCTACTATTCCAATTTGCTTCAACTTGTACTAATGTTTTTTTTTCGGTCTCGCAGAGGGGCCCGCGTTAGCATATTTTCGAATGTATGTATCGATAAATGTAACGAATTCGCTTGCTCAATTTGACGTCAATAAGCTGTTAATTTGCGTTTTGCGCATGCGTTATTGTTATTTTTCGTTTTTTCCTGTTTCGTCTACTATTCTAATTTACTTGTACTAACGTTTTTTTTTGGGGGGGTCGCGCAGAGGGGCCCGCGTTAGCATATTTTCGAGGGGGCCCTTTTGAGGCGGTGGCCGGACCCACTGATGTATTTTTTGGGTCTCGCAGAGAGGCCCGCGTTAGCATATTTTCGAGGGGGCCCTTTTGAGGCGATGGCCGGACCCACTGATGTTCTTTTGGGTCTCGCAGAGGGGCCGCGTTAGCATATTTTCGAGGGGGCCCTTTTGAGGCGGTGGCCGACCCACTGATGTTTTTTTTGGGTCTCGCAGAGGGGCCCGCGTTAGCATATTTTCGAGGGGGCCCTTTTGAGGCGGTGGCCGGACCCACTGATGTTTTTTTGGGTCTCGCAGAGGGGCCCGCTTAGCATATTTTCGAGGGGGACCTTTAGAGGCGGTGGCTGGACCCACTGATGTTTTTTTTTTGATCTCGCAGAGGGGCCCGCCCGGACCCACTGATGTGTTTTTTGGGGTCCCGCAGAGGGGCCCGCGTTAGCATATTTTCGAGGGGGCCCTTTCGAGGCGGTGGCTGGACCCACTGATGTTTTTTTTGGGTCTCGCAGAGGGGCCCGCGTTAGCATATTTTCGAGGGGGCCCCCTGGAGGCGATGGCCGGACCCACTGATGTTTTTTTGGGGTCTCGCAGAGGGGCCCGCGATAGCATATTTTCGAGGCGGCCCTTTGAGGCGGTGGCCGGACCCACTGATGTTTTTTTGGGGGTCCGGCAGAGGGGCCCGCCCGGACACACTGATGTTTTTTTGGGGGCTGGCAGAGGGGCCCGCGTTATCATATTTTCGAGGGGGCTCTTTTGAGGCGGTGGCCGGACCCACTGATGTTTTTTTTGGGGTCTCGCAGAGTGGCTCGCGCGCCCTCCGAGAAAAATGTTTTTACACTACATAAATGGGGCTTTTACCAATATTTAGCAAGCTTCTGGTTTCGCCCTTGGAGAACATATGTAAAGCTGACGTCATAAACTTGAAAATCGTCTGGATTTTTTATCACATGTTGGTCTGGAAAATCGTTTTTTTTAAAATCAGAATCTGAGTGGCAATTCTGATAATTAAACGCGGTGCATTTGAAGTATAGAATTTTCATTTAGTGTTAATTGCATGAAGATTGAAGTTTGGTGTTCTTTGATTCTGAGTCGAATAAGTTTGTGTTGGATTTTCCTTGTGGTTTTGATTCCGTTTTACGGACCCTTTACCGTAAGTTAGTGAGCGTCTCGGGGAGTTTCTTCGTTAGTATGTGTGTGGAATATAGAATGGGGGGGAAAAGTGAGGTAAGTGCTTCTTTAATTGTACTTTTTCTAATCTTTTGTTGTGGATTTGACTGTTTTATACAGTGTCATTTACTTAGAATTTGTGTTTCTTTGTAAAATTTTAGTGGTATATAAGTGTTTATTCGTCACAAGACGGCGATAGCAAGTTGGAGCTTGGCGGTCGCCAGGGAGGCTTGGCGTCAAGGTCTGTAGCGTTCGCACTTGGCGATCGCCAAGCTCCAGCGGCTATCGCCGTGTTTACATGAGGGGCACCGTCTTGTATGATTTTACCCCCGTATTTGATTAACATAAAATCTGGAATGAGTTAATAAAGAGCACTAGAAAAACTTTTAGACAAACGGACACATTTAATACGTAACAACTTCAGTAACCATAGAAGTAACATTGAATCCTTTCATAAGCAGTAATGATCCTGCTCGTGAAGCCGTTCTAAAAAACCGCTATCTATAGTTGAGACTACAAATAACGTTGGGCTCCTGTTATTTGTAGATTATGTCACACTATTCAATCATCTCAAAATACTGCAACCAATCCTGCTAACAAATTACTTACACACTACACCTATTTTTACTTCCTTGTACGGAGTATAAGGAAGTAATGTGATCCCGAAAAATTTCGGGGGCCAAATTTCGACGAAAACACCGATTTTGACTACCTCAAAATTTAATCTTAAGAATTTTTTCCATGCATCTCATCGTAAGCTAGCATGGACGATCATATAAACGTGTCTGCAACTCATTTTGACCGGCGGCGAGTCTATTTTGTCCAGTTTTTCCATGCCGTCTGTACGTACGTATGTATGTATGTAACTCGCATATCTCAAAAACTATTCGTCGTAGAATGTTGAAATTTTACATTTAGGATTGTTGTATGATCTAGTTGTGTACCTCCCCGTTTGGTCTCAATCAACTGGATAGTTTCTATACAGGACCGCCCAAAAGATTCGAAATACATTACGCTCTATGGGCCGAAATTCATTAAACTCACATATCTCAAAAACTATTAGGCGTAGAATGTTGAAGCTTTATATTTAGGATTGTTGTAACATTTACTTGTGCAGCTCCCCTTTCGGTTCTTTTCAACTGCGTCGTTTATCTATAGGGCCGCCCAAAAGATTCTAAATACATTACGCACTATGGGCCGCAATTCATTAACCCTTTGACGCGCAACCCTTTCCCAATGCTGAAAAAAGGGCAGCCGTTGCCATCGCTCGACTTAACTACCAGCAAGATGGCGGACGATCGAAACGTTCATCGCGTGCCACAGATCTAGAGCTGACAGCTGGCTATGCGCACGCGCAACCAGCTGTCGTCAAAAAAGGGTCTCTAGATCTGGGGCACGCGATGAACGTTTCGATCGTCCGACATCTTGCTGGTAGTTAAGTCGAGCGATGGCAACGGCGCCCCTTTTTTCAGAATTGGGCAATCTATCCAGCTGTTCCTCGCATTCTTTCATTTTTCAGCAGATGCCAGTACTATTAAAAAAAACCGTGACAATTTTTTTACGGGAAATGGCGTGTAAAAAGTAAAGGATTCTCGTGGAGCTATGTCACCCACAACTATTTTTAATGAAATCAAATCTATTCTTCGTGACTGGCAATAGTCAAAACGTCAGAGTTTGGTGACTCCAGAGCGGGTACACTGCGCGTTAAAGCGTATTTTAGAGGTATTGGACTATTTTAAAGGACAGAGAAGTGATATATGCTGTTAGGAGTTACTTTTTTTTAATGGAGAAATTCATTTTGTATCTTTATCATTTATAGTAAAGCTACAGGAACACTGAAAAGATTTCCAAAACATTACGGTCAATGGTAATTTTAGGGGAATTCATCCATTTCAAGCACAATACCGTCGTACCACGTAAGTTAGGTAATGGTCCGACCACGGTCACGTGCCTCCCTCAAGAACTACATGAAAAGTCGCCAAGCTTGGCGTGTGTATGTATTTTACTATCAAATCTCAAAAAGTATTAGTCGTAGAATGTTGAAATTTCATCTATAAGATTGTTGTAACATCTAGTTGCGCATGTCGATTTTTGGTTCCAATCTACTGAAGAGTTTATTTACAGGACCACCGAAAAGAATTTCAGTACTTGAATGTCTATGGACATCTTCAATATAATGCAACTATAGACAGTCTTTGTTTCGTCAATGCCCAAAATCTCGCCGTCTGTCGTCGATTTTGGCGAGATTTGTCCAAAATATCGCCATTTGTCATCGTTCTTGGCGAGTATTGGCGATATATCTCCGAATTTGGCGATAGTCTGTTATTGTTTTTCCATGCCCAAAATCTCGCCATTTGTCTCGCCGAAAAATCGCCAAATTTGGCGCCAAAAATTATTTCGTATTTTGTATAACTCTAAAACTTTAACCAGTAGAATTTTAAACTTTTGTATTTAGAACTATTGTAATATCTAACTGTTTTCAATATCTTTTTTGACAGCAATCGACTGGGAATTTATTTACAGGCTGAGCCAAAGGACTTTAAATATATTGAGGTGTATGGATGCATTCAATTCATTGAAAGTCTGTAGTCAGTTACTACCTAAAATCTCGCAAACTATCTCAAGCTTGTCGGATTTGGTGAAATATCGCCAAATAAAGTGTCAGAAGGAAATCTTTCAAATTGAACTCAGCTTGGTGATATCGAAATATTTGGCCAGAAATCGCTAAACCTTACTATTACTGATATTTTCTCTTTCAAACAAAATAAGTTAAGATGAGTGCGCCGAAAATATTTTTGATTTAATAGACGTGCAAGGCAGTTATGTGTTGTCCACATCAGATTTTTTATTGATGAAATTAGTATTTGGTTTTAATATAAACACTATTTTTTAAAAATTCATACAATAAAAATTACTTTAATCCTGGTTAAATGATGCATTTTAGGCTTGATGCCGTGCATCAGAAAATCGTTTTTTCTGGAATGTATATGAATTCAAGAGCATTCTAGAAAAAAAAATGTTCTAACGAAATAAAAAACTTGTCTAATATATCTTATCTCTCTGTTCTAAAAAAAAGTAAGGGCCGCTGTCAAAAGCTTGTCCGCCTATCTTCTCCTAAACCGTGGGGATTTGAGTTTCGACTATAGTGCCCACAGATTCGAAAAATTCCGAGGAACCTGGTAAGCAATCTTAAATTTCGAAAATCGAATAATTTTAGAAGATATTAATAAAAACTGAAAAAATAAACAGAATGGTTGCCAGATTTGGCATAAAATCATTCATTCCTTTGCAACAAAGCGTTTCCAAGTATCTAGAATCGCGTGAAATTTACAAACATGAGTTAGAATTACGCCCATTTTACTCCAAAATAAAAACTATATGAAATAAGTAACTCAAAATGTGTTACACAAAGTTGACAATTTTCAAATAGTAAGTTCGCTTAGACAACAGGAGTATAGAATTAGCGATTATTCGTTTTTCCAAAACAGAATAACTAATATCTTGAAAATGAAAAATAATTAAAATGCAGATTATTTTAAAACCGGTTCGGTCCAGCTGGATTATTTGCTACCAGTAGAAATACTGGGCGGCGTTAACTATGCCATTATAGCAGTTATAGTACACTTTGGATCAGGAGCGTAGCCAGGAAAAATTTTCGGGGGGGGGGGGGAATATGAACTTATATGTGTATAAATAGGCTGAATTTCATCATTAATCCAAAAGTTTCGGGGGGGGGATATATCCCGATATCCCCCCCCTGGCTACGCCCCTGCTTTGGATATTTGCTAGCGCGACGAGATGGTATAATTCATGGTGCTAAGTATGCCAATCTGCAAACGATTATGTAAATGAAAATATGGATAATGGTTTTCCCGGTAACCTTAAATGAACTGTAATTATAGGTTGTGAGCATGTGTAAATCGCCAAGTAATGAAATTCGCCATTGGTGGTAAGCTATCCTATCTGTTCTGTAGCTTTTATTAACTTTACAAGTACGCAAGTCGCCAAATAATGAAAAATCGCCATGGGTGGCAAATTCGCAAGGTGTGTCCAATAGGTTTTACATTATTAAAAATACAGCTGAAACAGATGTTCTGATTTTATTACGCTTTAGTTCCTGATTAATATAACTTTTGAATGGCAACATTAAATATCATTGTGTTTCTGAGGAGTGCAAATAATTTTTCCAGCGATTATAAGCGGAGTCCGCACTCCAGGTGGAAAATAGCTCAGGACCCGTACAACACGGATTCCCATAACAAAATATCTTCCGTATTATGAGGGGGAGGGGGTCTACTGTAGTGTGAAGTTTAAATTTTTATGTACCAATGAACATGCAAGAACCAAGCAATGCGTAGCTCAGTAACATTCTATCTGATCCAATCTTCGGGTTTTGTCTGTTGAAATTGTCTTTTTTACGAATAAGCCTTATTAGGGGCCGAATGCCTGATACTAAAAACGAGCGTAGCGAGTCAGGGGGCCTTGGCCCCTAGTCTTATAAATAAAAATGAAATTCTGTTTGTTTGTTTGTTTGTTTGTTTGTGTGTTTGTTTGTGGATTTGATTCGTATACAAATCCACAAAAATGGACCCATCGGCCTGAAATTTAGCACAGATATGTAAAATAATATAGAATAAATAATAGTCCACTTTAAAACTTTGAAAGTCCACCCGTTCCCGGAATTTAAGAGATTTTTTATGCTCTTCACGCAAAAATCTTTCCGTAATTGTAACCCCTGTAATGAAAAAAGTGTGAAATAAGGATCGTGGTTGCCATGTGTGGCGATTTTTCCGAATAAAATGTCGATCGTATACAAATCCACAAAAATGGACCTATCGGCCTGAAATTTAGCACAGATATGTAAAATAATATAGAATAAATCGTAGTCCACTTTAAAACTTTGAAAGTCCACCCGTTCCCGGAATTTAAGAGATTTTTTATGCTCTCCACGCAAAAATCTCTCCGTAATTGTAACCCCTGTAGTGAAAAAAGTGTGAAATAAGGATCTTGGTTGCCATGTGTGGCGATTTTGCCCAATAAAATGTTTTAAATTCTCAAAGTAAAAATAAAAGTATAATAATGATTTTTTTTTGTTAGTTTATATTCGTAAGGTTATTTTTTTTTAATTATAATATCGTGTGCATGGGAAATCAGAGCAGGAATGCAATGCTTTACACGCAAAACAATAAGAATTGAAGATTTCCGAAGCTAATGTGTAAATTTTTTTAGTTTGGCGAAAAAATAAAATGGCTGAAATATGGATTTTGAGTGAGTTCTAGCGGTTTGCACAGTTTTCGGCTTGGCGCAATTTATTGAGAGCTTAAGGAAAAAGTTTTTTGAAAACAAGTGCAAAGGTTTTATTAGAATACAGCGTTAAATTTTAATGATCCGTGAAGAAATAATGCAGTTATTAAAGGATTTCAAGCGATCTAACTTCAGAATTCTCGCCAATTGAGTACATTGATTTCAGTTGGGGGAATTCCGCCAAATTTCAGAAAATTGAAATCTTCTCATTTAGTACATCGGAGTAACGATGAATAAAAGACATTATGGTTGATAATTAAAAAAAAAATCGGCTGTATTAAGGGATTCCAATTTTGAAATAAATGCGTGCTACTCTTTGGCGGTCGAACCATTTCCCATATTGATTGCTGCTAAGTCAATGCTTCGAATGATTCCCTGAAAAAACTCTTGCAAAATGGCGTATGTTGGCACTTTGGCGAGACTTAGATTTGAAACTGGATTTTATTTGAGACTGGTATATATAATAACACTGGTTATAGATAAAAATGAATGTTGGTATGTGTTTATGAGGTTGAAAAACTCCAGCACCGTTGAGCACCGTTGCACGATGAAATTTGGTTCACCTAAGTCTTTTATGATGGAGAAGGTTTTTATGCTATCCGTTTTCCTTAACTTGCCACTTGGTGCCGCAGCACAACGTTGAATTCTATTCCGTTTAGCCGTTTGCTATGCGAATATCGTCCAACCGATTTCGATGAAATTTGGTACACGCGGATATTACAACACGGAGAATATTTTTCAGTATCCATTTTGCTGTAACTTGCCGCTAAATGGCGCTGCAACACATCAACTTCCATACCGTTCGACCGATCGGCATAAAATTTCTTATACTTACACATTTCAGTACGAAGAATATATTCTAACTGCGTTCCTTTTGATGTTACTCACCACTAGATGACACTGCAATGCATTATTATTTTAACTCGCCACTAGATGACGCTGCAGCAGGCCAAATTCTTGACCATTCAAACGGTCGCTATGAAAATCAGTATACATAGCTATTTGAACAATGAGAATATTTTGGCGTTATCCATTTTGCTATAACTCGCCACTTGACGGCGCTGTAGCAAATCATTACTTTAATTAACTACTAGATGGCCCTGCAGTGTATCACTTCTTGACTGTGCAAATGATCGTTATAAAAATTGGTATACATAGATAGTTGAACACGGTTGCTATGAAAATCAGTATACATAGCTATTTGAACAATGAGAATATTTTGGCGTTATCCATTTTGCTATAACTCGCCACTTGACGGCGCTGTAGCAAATCATTACTTTATTGAACCACTAGATGGCCCTGCAGTGTATCACTTCTTGACTGTGCAAATGATTGCTATGAAAATAGGTATACATAGATATTTGAACACGGGGAAGAGTTTGGCGCAATCCATTTTCCTTTAACTTGCCACTAGATGTCGCGTCAACACATGAACTTCAGGACTGTCCAGCCGATCGTCCTGAAATTTCGTATTCATCGATATCTGAATGCGAAGAATATTTCCGCCGTATCCGTTTTGCTAAAACTCGCCACTAGATTGCGCTACGCCGCATGGCCTTCTGCACCGTACAAACGATTGCCTTGCAATTCGGTATGCATGATTATTGGACACAATATAACGCGATATCCACTTTGCTATATCTGTTTATTACAATGAATAGTAATCACCACAAATCGTAATATCAAAAAGTCCATTCATTCCCGTGCGAAGAACGGGTACTTCAGCTAGTCTATCTATATAAAAATGAATGTTTGTGGGTGTATGTATGTATGTGGGTCGGTGAACTCCAAAATCATTTGACCGATCACCATGAAATTTGGTACACTTGAGTCTTTTGTCACGGAGAAGGTTTTTATGCTATCCATTTTATTCTAGCTCGCCGCTAGGTGGCGCTGCAGAACGTCAAATTCTATTCGACCGTTTGCTATGAAAATACCATTCAACAAATTTTGATAAGAATTGCCATTTATGAATATTTGAACACGGAGAATATTTTTACGCAATCCATTTTGCTATAACTTTCCGCTAGGTGGCGCTGCAGAACGTCGAATTCTATTCCGTTGGACCGCTTGCTATGAAAATACCATTCAACCAATTTTGATGAAAATTGCCATTTAAGGATATTTGAACACGGAGAAGGTTTTTATGCTATCCATTTTCCTCTACCTGTCCGCTAGGCTGCGCTGCAGAACGTCGAATTCTATTCCATTCGACATGCTGATATGCAAGTACCGTTGAACCAATTTTGATGACAATTGGTACACATGGATATTTGAATACGGAGAATATTTTTACACTATCCATTTTGCGATGACTTGCCGGTAGACGGCGCTGCAGTACATCGAATTCTATTCCGTTCGACCGCTCGCTATGGGGTGTATACTAGGGTGGAGCACTCTTATATGGGGAAAAAAAATTTTGTTAAATTTTGATTTATAATAGTGATCAAAGTGTGACCCAAGATTAGAGGATTTTAAAAGCATTACTTTTTAAAAATTAGTATTTTCCTTCTACCCGCCCATTTATTTTGAAAATTTACATTTGTGCTACCATACTGATAAAACTTGAATCGGCATATTGTTTATAAATTCTATTAAACTATTTATTATTATGAAAAAAACAAGTCAGAGAACAAATTAATGCTAATTTACTACAAATGTGAGCCACTTAAAACATAAAATATACATAAGCATACATAAAAATAGTCAAAAGAGACCTTAAAATCACGTTTGGTGTCGAATTTGGGCATGAGTTTTCTTGACTCACTTTCTGATTCTTTGCGACCTTCTCTGGACTTCTTATCACATACCTGCATAGAAAACTCTGTTAGAATCTTTACTGAACGTTCTACAGCCTGGGTATGGCATGGCGTCTTAGAAAAGTTATTTTTGTACTTCCTTTTGTTTCCACCATCGAAAGCAAATCTTCATTCTTGACGTCTCTAAGGATGGGAGGTTGAAAATATTTTTGTTGCCAATCTATAAGGTCTGTGTATGATTTGGCATTAAGCTTAATTTTAGGGACCTCAAAAATACGAGGGACCTTTTCAGAATTCAGCTTCTCTTGCTTTTATAATCCTTCTAGCAGCAAGTTCACGAATGTGTTTCTCAGGATCTGAGAGCATCGACAACAGAAGATTCTCAGGATGCGCAAAGAAACTGTTCCGCTCAATGACAGGGTCGACTACTTTTTTTAGTTTGTCTGGAAGGTATCAAGAATTCGAAACCAATTTTCAAAAATTTCAAGATCCATCTTTGCATGACGGATGAGTTTTAATTTGGAACCCAACAGGAGCGTAAACTCTAACAACAAACGTGGCAAGATGATTAAGGTTTTCAGATGGTTTACTTGTGGAAATATATAGCCTTAATATCCTGTTGGCTTTTGTTAACCATCGAGCATGCGACATTTTCCCGGAGCTCTGTGTGCTAGATCGGGTGGACAATCGCCACTAATTACAGCTGATTCAATATCGTACAAGTAACGTTGGTCAGAACTTATGTCTTTGATGATATCGGCTAAAATATCCGCTAAACGCTTTCTATCTTTTCTTACCGTACAATAGGATTTTTTTTCGCCTTTTTCTAGCTATCTTCCAATAGTACCAGAATAGGAACGTGGCCCAGTAGTTGCCCCATCTAAGAATGAAAAAGGTTTTTCAAAGGCAAATCGTGTGTAAAAGGCATATGATCCATTGTAAAAGGTTGATTCAAACGTTTTTCTAACAACCGTATTACATCACCATTTTTCCCTGTGTTTGTTGCTGTTCCATCACAACCAACAGTTACAGTTTCTCTCAATGAAACGTTTTCAGAAGAGAACAAGTCATACATGGCACCTTCCATGCTCTTGGCCGTCCCAGTACTTGGGACAGCGTAGCCGACATAAACAGAGTCAGGTTCCTTGATAACAGAAATGTGTTCTTCTACAATAACTTGGCGGTATTTTTTGACTCCCTTTTTTACTACATTTGAAACTTTATCTTTTCTGCCATCAAAGTATATAGCTGTAACACTGACAACTCTATTTTTAGCTTATATTTCTTTGCGTCCTTTTGATCTTTCACGGCACAATTTTGATCTATCTATTACTTACATATCTGACTTAATGTAATGAAGAGCTGCAACAGCTCTATCAGATACGCCAAATCGGTCACATGTTTTTGACAAAGATAGCAAGCTGAGTTTTGGCTTTTTCTTGGACTCTTGGGGCTTTGAAGAACACAGTTCTAAGCCGTTGTCTATTTCTTCAGTATCTTTTGACTCATCCAATATAAGAGGGGCTCGTGTGGAAAGTTCAACTCTATTCTCCTGTTTATCCTCATATGTCACAGAAGCATAATATTGTTCTAGTTTTTGATTTCTATCATTTCGGTTTTCTATTTTTTTCGTTTGTGAAACGTCTATACCACCAATAACCATTTTCCTGTCAGTCCTCTGATCCGTCAGAAAAAGTTGTTCTTGTTTCGCAACTCTTCTTTCTTTTGGGCATTTGCATTGGCGAACGTTGCAAAATTCAAATCAAATGCGCGGGTAGATAGACTCAAAATAAATAAAAAATATTTTAGGATGCGCTTTTAGAAAGGTTGGGTCACATTCTTATAGCTATTAAAAAACAATTTGGCAAAATTTAATTTTTCGCTCCACCCTAGTGTATACGCCATTTGGTATAAAAACTGTCATCCCCCCCATCTTGACGGAAGTTCCTCTGCCCTTCCTGGCGGTAGCTGGGGGATCAGTTAAAAATTCGCCGCTAGTCAAAGTCACAGGTAGTAAGGGGAAAAAACGTTCCTGACACCTGTTACCCAGCTATTTTGTTACAAAAGAAAGAGTGTCCATTTTTGACCACATTTTGACCTTAGCGGTGTGCTGTATCGTCATTAAAGGTAGATCGGCGGATACGGATATGGAAACGAATAGTTTGTTTTTATATCCGTGGATACGGATATGAAACGGATCATTTTTTTCTCATATCCGAGAATACAAAATGAAACGGATCACTTCTTTCTCTAATACGAATACAGAAATTTGAATACGGATGACTTTGTTTGGGAATTATTAGAAGAACACATCTTATTTTTAAACAAACATCTGTTTTAAAATTTAAAAGAAATTAACCTTTTCTGCTGTTATTTCGATATGTGACCCCCTCAAATCTTTCATGTGTCCCTCCGAATTTTCAGTGGTCTGGGAGCGGTGATAATTCTTCTTGAGAAAGCTAAAGTTTTCTTAAGTATATTAAACATATGAACTGTAAGAGTAGCAATTGGGGGGGGGGCGCGTGTCCCCTCTCTGTCCCCCAAATTTTTTTCTTTTAAACATTTATTTGACGGGTCATTTTAACCGTTCCCTTTAAAGAAAATAAAAACCAGTCTGCGTCTTGAGAAAATATTATTTTTAAAAAAAACTATTCACTACCAGATTAGCTTAATTTAAACAAGATTATTTTTTTTAACCACTTCGTTTAAACAATTTTTCTCATTCCCAATAGCTTGTGGTTTTAAATGCTTTCTAAGCATTAGGGTTTCTTTAAAATATTTATTTGTTTATACATATTTTTAAATGCAATACAAAGTATTTTATGCAAAAATGTTTTATTTGTTGAGGGCAAGTGAATAGTATTTTCCCTTTTCTTAATAATACTCTCACAGTTTTACATCAAGTTATATTAATTTTTATAATAGATTGTTTGCATCCTTTTTTATCTGGCTGTATTTTATTAATATATGAAATTCAATATTTGATAAGTTATCCTTCTAAATATTTATAATTCATCATTCTTGAGTATTTCAGCAAGTTTTTTTTCAGTTTATCTTAAAAGTTTAAGCTATAAGTTTTGTAAAGAAGAGAGTTTTATAAGATATAAATTGATGAAATAAAAAATAATCAAGTACCTTTTACAAAGTAGTATAAATAATTTTTACTAATTTCATGACAATTAGTAAACGGCTGAAGTGTATAAGTCTAGGGTTCTGGCCTACCGCGCGGCAGCTTCCTCCAGCTGTAACGTGAATTCGGGTTAGAACCCTTCAAAAAGTCCACCGCCCAAGGCATGCCTTAATTAAACAGACAACCCTTGTATAGATCTGCCTTGAGAGGAGGACTTTTCAAGGGTTTCTAACACGTATTCAGGTTGCATATTGTTGCGGAATTACTCTGCTTGTTCCCGGGGTTCGTCGTTCTAAAGTCCTGTTGGTGTAAAAAGTTCAAGTAAAAAGTCCACTGGTCAGGATGGAACACAAACTTTATTGCTTCTAGAACTTCGTAGAACAATCAGCTGTACACAATTCACAAGCACAATTAAACAGTAATGTGCTTTTAACAGTTCTCACAAATGCTGTATTTCTCACACAAAATAAGTCACTTTCAAAGGCAAAAATACAGTGAAAATATTCAAGAGATATCGTACACAATCCCTTAAGACAGCAATGAAGAATTTACACACAGCACTTTGAAAACAGCTTCGTAAAGCAAGCTAAAACACGGCTTCTATAGCGCTATCAATTCACAAAGCAAGCGTACTCTCACTGACAGCTCTTCACACATTGAGCGTTCAACTCGCACTGAACTGTCGGGGCAGCGCGCCGGTTTATATAGAGGAGGCAGAAGCTGCGGGCAGCTTCCAGAAGTCCATTTCTCGAGGATTCTACATAAAGCGTGACTTCTGATTACGTCATAGAAGAGAAATGTTAGGTTATTATGGGTTTTTAATGCAGGCAAAACAACTTCCAGGCCCCATTGGAAAAATCGCGCCAAACGACCAAAAAGTCGCCAAGCTTGGCGACTTTTGGCGAAATATCGCCAAATTTGGCGCCAAAAATAAGTCCTCAAATGTGAAGAGATCGAAGCCCTAGGACTAATATTTCTCGAGATTTCTAGGACCTCCATTGAAAAACAAT
Organism: Cheiracanthium punctorium; assembly: GCA_038373885.1. Taxonomy (NCBI): domain Eukaryota; kingdom Metazoa; phylum Arthropoda; class Arachnida; order Araneae; family Cheiracanthiidae; genus Cheiracanthium; species Cheiracanthium punctorium. The sequence goes on from JAWZYV010011778.1 coordinate 167,592, forward strand.
GGCAAACCGAAACCTCCATTTCTCCGGTTCTAATTGACCGATTTTGATGCAACAAAAAGCAAAATTTATCTATTTGAAGCATAGAATACGAATTTTAAACCATTTTAAGCCCCAGAGCAGCGGGTTGCCCCGAAAATTCGTAACATTGCCCCCTTCCCAAAGACTGCACGTCCCGGGCAGTACAATCCCCAGTTAGGAGGTCACACAAATATATACAGTGTCCAACCGTTAACCAAATCTTAACAACATAATTTAAACAAATAACCAATAAACACAGTAAGCAAATACACTCTAATAAATAAATAATAGCCATAATAAACAATTACACTAATAAGTAATAAATGTAATAAACAAATACACATTAATAAAAACAAATATATTACAAATATGTACACTAAACATGGCGTAAATAGTGAGTGAAAGAGAGTTGACGAAAGAGGAAGAGAAGAGAAAGACAGGAAAGAAATGAGAGTTGAAAGAAAGGAGGAGTTACGCCATAGTGACCATGGTCTGATAGTCAAATAATTAATTACAACCGCGGTAAATGTCTGGCCAATTGTAATGTACAACTCTTGGCTTCGAGATTGGTGACTTACGAATCCGTACGATGACGTCATTCAGCCGGTTTAGGACTGTGTAAGGACCGTCCCACGGCGATTGCAGCTCGGGAGACAGGCCTTTCCGTCGAGTAGGATTCCATAGCCAAACTTTGTCACCTACGTTGAAGTCATGTCCTGTAGCTTTCGTGTCGTAGCGATTCTTCATCCTCTCCGTGTTCAGGTTGATCCGCTCCCGAGCAAAATGATGCACGTCTTCAAACCGTGCCCGAAGATTTTCCACGTACTTTTCTGGCGATGAAGGCGCATCTGGAGGGCGGCCGAACACTAGATCGGCGGGAAGACGAAGATCTCTTCCGAACAGCATCTGGGAAGGTGTGAAGCCGGTAGTCTCGTGGACGGCACTCCTATAGGCCAGCAGGAAGAGGGGGAGTTTCTTGTCCCAGTCCTCTTGATTCCTAGAGACCAGGAGCGAGAGGTTGTTCAAAATTGTGCGATTGAACCTCTCCACCATGCCGTCGGATTGTGGGTGTAAAGGCGTAGTCTGCGTTTTGTCTATTCCGAGAAGTTGACTGAGCCCTTAAAAGAAATATACAACATAGGCGATATGGACTGCGATATCTAAATGACATAATTTTGGAAAATTTTGCCCAACTATTATTTAGAATTGCTTACCTTCTCTAAGTGGTTAAATAAAGATTAGTATTATTTTTTTACTTTTTTGAATGCGTGAAGTCGGCATTGACAAGCACGAATCTTCTTATATAATAAAATCCGAGAGTAAACATTGTATGTAGCTATGTAGGTAGGTAGGTAGGTTTGTGGCCACCAATTTTCTTGCGCGCGTCTCTTGGTCGCAGACCTACCGAATTTTGCATACGGCTTCGCTAGGACAGATCGCAACACGCCTCGGAGCGATTTTTTCGAAATTCGAATTAGAAAATGTTTTATTTTATGTTTTGTCCGATTTTTAGCGATTTTTCTTGCATAATACGTAATAACGCCGGTAATTGCACTCGCAGTAAAACGATGTTTGCATCATCGGATAGAGGAAAAAATTTTCTTTCGAAAACAGTTTGTTTCGACTATGTAACATATTTTGCCGATTTTTGTTAATTTTTAAAAATAATTTCTCTTTTGACGACGTTTGCGTAAACTAATTTTAAAACTGTTGCATCTTAAATTCTATCTGTCATAACTTTTTTATATTTTGGCAAAAGACGGAGCATACATTTCGCCCACTTTTAAAAGAAGAACGGAAGAAAAATATAAATTAGGAGATTTTTTACGAATTTTTATGTAAAGAAGGATTTTGAATTCAATAATTGCTGCTTCAAGATTTCGTTTGATATTAAGCTTGCTAATTTAGCTGTCTTGGTAACTAAAACTGAATAGCTGCCAGTTGAAAAAAAATAAATAAAATTACTTTAAAATAATTGAACTTTGCATGCGAAATCTACGTAATTTTCATGTAACGAGTTTGGAACCCCTTTCGAAACTCAATCAGAATAACGGAGTCACAAGCAAAACATATGGCACGTACGAAATAATTCCATGTTTTATATTACGTTGCCAGAGAAAAAAACTGAATGCTGTTTTTTCAACAATGAATTACCCAGCATTATTTCTGATTGAGTTTTTAAACGGGACACGTTTTCGAATCGCAAGAAATATTTTGCGGTGCTAAATACGTCAATCTGACAAGAATTATGCATAAAAATGTATGGAGAGCTGGTTTAATGGCAACGATAAAGTGAAATGATCATCGTTTTTGCTAATGCCTAAATTGTAAAGAATCCCCAAACAGTAAAAGACTACATTCGTAGCAAATATCTTAATCGTTTCTTTAAATTAAGCATTAAAGAGGGAAAAACGAAAATATATAGTATTTGTATCAGTAAAAGATAGTATAAGTAATAGTTAGTAGATGTACTAGGCTGTAATAGTTAGTAGATGTACTGATCAAAACACAATATACCGCTTTAATAAATATTTCGAGAAACTAAAAGTGTTATATTTGTTTTTTCAAAGCCATCTTACAGCACAACTAACTAGGCATTAAATAATTCTACGTCGCGTTATTATATCCCGGGGTAGTTTCAACAAAAAAGACTGTACCTGAACATTTTTTTTTTTTCCTTGGAGAATCTGTTTCGTCACAAGTAGTTATGATCACATTTTAGGAAAATATTCTTTCTTGCCTTGCGAAGAGCGGGTACACAGCTTTTTAATTATAAAATAAAACGGTTCTCCACATCATGTTGTATCTAAGGTATTAATGGTATAACTTAAACCTAAAAAAGAGTATGAGTGTAGAAATATGACATTTTGAAAGATAGAAATTTTGTTGTTGTAAACCGTCAAGCTTTTCTTTTTCTAATCGCGAATGACACCAACATAGTTTTTTGTGTCATAATTAGGTGTCAGGTCAATACTTATACAAATGGTCTCAGGTCAGTACTTATACTAACTTAACGAATAACTAATGAGTAACTTTACGCCAAGAGTCTAATTATTATGCTTATTTTTAGATTCCACATCACTGGAATCAATTCGAACTATACATGCAAGAAAAAATTTCGTTCCCTACCGTGCGGAGAACGGGTACGCAGCTAGTTAATATATAAAACTTGGCACAAGTTTTATCAAATTTTGCCCCGTTTTACCCATTTTTGCAAAGGTATAAACTTACTTAATGTAAAACTTACTGAGAATTAATTCATAAAGGGTTACTTCAATCAAGTCTTATTTTAGAAACATCTGAAATATATTATGATTTTCGTTCTCAATTAATTTAGGTAAAAACGAAGAAAATGAAGACAGTTTTTTTTTGTAAATGGAAAATTCTATATGGGATTTGATACAGTAAAATCCCGCACAGTTCTCCCGTTCAATCCGGTGTACGCCTGACTCTGTTTCGTGTGTGGGTGAAAATGGTGCTCATCCCCCTCATCTTGTTATTTCAAACAGGGGAGAGTGAGAAACTATCTTTCTTCTTTAACCGTTTTTAGACTAAGGGGCTCAACCTGGACAAAAGGAGGTACATTTTTTACAGGACCCCTATTTTCACCCACTTTTCCTGACCAGATGCGTAATCAATCACTCAGTTCTTTCCCCTAAATTTATACCAAAGCGGCCTAAACCCGCTATGGAAGTGCCGTTCGACTGGTTTTGATGAAAATTGGTACACACGGATATTTGAAGACGTGGAATATTTTTATGTTATCCCTTTTGCCGTAACTTGCCGCTAGATGACGCTGCAGAACGTCGAATTATATTCCGTTCAAACCTCTTACTATGAAAATAACGTTCAACCGATTTTGGCAAAACTTGGAATACGTATGGATATTTGAACACGGAAAATATTTTTACACTATATGTTTTGCCATGACTTGCTGCTAGATGGCGCTGAAGTACATCGAATTCTATTTCGTTCGACCGCTTCCTATGCAACATGAAGCTCGGGAGGAGAAACATCGACTTGTTATCCAACTTGGACCAACTACGCAGTATGAGAATTGCCGACGAAACTGCGGCTACCATTGATTGCGCCATCTATTGACGGTAGCGGAAAACAACATCGCGCGCGCGCGCTTTCCGATTTAATGCTTCTCTAATTGGGATTTATTCATTTATGCTGAAATTTCATGAAGTATACACTAACATTTGAATAAATAAATATGATAATTAATATGCATATATAATAATTTTGTTTCTATATTACTTAGTTACAACGATGTAACATCAGTTTGAAAATTTAATAAATTAATTAATAATTTAAATAAATTCTCTTTAAAACTGCATGCGAACGATATAATAGATCTTTTGACAAATATTTTTGGTAGCAATTCGCTAAAAATTAAAAAATATTCCCTGCCTTCTTTCAGGCTATAAATTCCTCTTATATACCCGCTCTTCCACATTATATTTTATTTATTATTATTATTATTATTTTGTCTTTAGTCTTAAAGTTGGTTAGTTAAACCAAGAAACAAAAACAAATATGGAAAGAGAAAAACATTTAACGCCGTTTTTCAGCACCACCAGAGCCTGATTATAACCAACAAGGGCCCCAGGAATTGATGAATTTGGGGGGGGGGATCTATGAAATTTGTTTTCTTTTTCATAAAATTTTGATATAAAGAAGGATGTTTCAGAACAAAATTTGAAATTGGGGGGGCTCTGGGGAAAGTCCCGATTTGCCCGTGCGATAATAAGGACCTGAGTACCACAAAAAATTACATAAAAATCAATGTCTTTTCAGTATCAGTATCATTTTTCAGTACTACAAAAAATTTCATAAAAAGCATAAAGGAAAAAAAATATTAATTCAATAAATACACGCATATTCAGTGATTGACTCGTTTGCATCAGTTTTGCAAGCTTTCACATATCAGAAAAAATCTAATATTTCTTTAATTTTGAAAAATTTTGTATTTAAAAAAAAACAGACTTTGAATTGAAAATATTTGTTTCTGTATAAGTTTTGCAGACTTATGCCAAAAATATCTATTCATTTGTGTATCTCTTATATATTATAAAATCCCCTCCCCCACCCTAATTAAATTAATAAACAGAAAAATATTATTCATAAAACTGTTATTATTTTTTTAAAAATGGACAATTTCAAAGTATTATACTGCTGTTTCAATTTGATTATTGGGCCAAATGCCAATTTTAAAGTGTTCATATTAGCATTATACTACTACTAACATGTACAAAAGGTTTTCTATTTACATAGTGTTACTTTTTATGTTATACATTTATAAGGGGCCATATTAAAAAAATATTATGGTGATGCTGTATTGATGCTGTTTGGAGCTTTAAATAACGTTGGATTTTTCTTCCCAAGCGATACATTTCTTTTTCTGGCTTCTGGATATCCACTATCACATCCAGGTGCAAAGCAGTGACTCGCTCGACCCATATTCTATCAAAATAATTTATTTTATTAAAAAAATATAGCTCGCTCACAATCAAAACAACGCTAAATCCCTATTGAAGCGGTGCGCTGCGCCTCCTGCCGGTCAAAATGGATCCTGGTCCGTTTTCCCACCTGATCGCCCATTCCCGATGACTCTCCTTATAGCTTCATGCTATGCAAGTACAGTTCAACTAATATTAATGAAAATTGGTACACACGGATATTTGAAGACTTAGAATATTTTTACTTTATATCAATTTTGCTGTAACTTGACGCTAGATGGCGCTGCAGAACTTCGATTTCTATTCCGTTCGACCGCTTGCTATGAAAATACTGTTCAACCGATTTTGACGAAAATCGGTACACACGGATATTTGAAGAAGTAGAATATTTTTACACTATCCATTTTGCTGTAACTTGCGGCTAGATGGTGCTGCAGAACGCCGAATTCTATTTCATTTAAGCACCTGCTGTGAAAATACCGGTCAACCGGTTTTGATGACAATTGGTACACGTGGATATATGAACATGGAGAATATTTTTACGCTATCCGTTTTGCTATAACGTGCCGCAAGATGGCGCTGCAGCGCATCAACTTCTATGCCATTCAACAAATCGTTTAAAAATTTTGATGCTTACACATTTGAGCACGGAGAATACATTCTAACTATTCATTTAGCTTTTATTCACTACTAGATGGCACTGCAGCGCATTATTACTTTAACTCGCCATTAGATGGCAATGCAGCGCACCAACTATGACCGGACAATTCAACTCTATGAAAATTGATATAGATAGATACTTGAACAAGGAGAATGTTTTCGTGTTATCCATTTTGCTATAACCCAGACAGCACATAAGCTTAAATCAAGCTTGACATTTCTTTGAATTTGACGTATTAATACAAGCTTGACAGTTCAAGTAATTTTAAGCCTGCAGCAAGCTTGAGAAGTCAATTTGAACTGTCAACCTTAAATACAACTTGATTACAGCTTGAAAAGGAAGCTTGCGTTGATGGCACCATCTGTCGCTGGACATTATATAACGAAAAGTTCGTAAAAGTTGTGTTTTATTTTATTATCGCACAAAACCTGCGGACATTAGAACACGCAAGGGGAAGGAATGAATGGGATAAGCCCCTCTGAAGTGTAACATGAGGGGAGTTTTAGTTTTATTTACATCTAATTAACATTAGTAATTGCATTAACTAATTAATTAGCCCTAAAATAAATTTTAATATAATTAACACAATTTAGTTAGTTAAGACTCGTAGATCAATAAACAAGAAGTTAGGAGTTTTTGAAAACATATGGTATGGCCATATATATATGCTTATCACAAAATATCCATTAGTTAACATTTTTTATTTCGTGATGAAGGAAAGAAAATTTCGAACTTTTTGGTGTATCAAGAAAATTTTTTGGAGTGAGAAACTTTGCTCCCATGCCTCGTAATTGCCATTCCTGGAATTTGCACACCCATGCGCTAATAATACGAACTGACTAAAAAAAAAATATTAAAATCACTTTTAAATACATAGTCTTCTTCTAAATAAGTATCAATAAATAGGTAATTTTTAATTCAATTTTAGTATTCTTTAAAAATGTTTTATTTTTATGTCGGGAAAATGCAACAGCAAACAAAAATAAGTTAAAATGCTTGTGATAGTAGTATAGGGGCCCCGAAATGACCTCTTGCCCCCGGGGCCCCGACCACTTATGATCAGGCTCTGGCCGCCACAAAATAATTTATCATCAGTCATAAATGTACTTGACCATAGAATTAAAAAAAAAATTCTATATATACAAATATGGAAATTCTTCAAAATAAAATACAATTATACTACGAAATTGATTTCAAAATCAGTCGTTTGTCTCATTCGACAACACATGAGTGTTGCGATATTGAAAGTTTTAAAACGTGTCCTGCTGTTAAGTTTATGTTATGTTTATTTCCCCATTAGTAGAGTCTCTAAATCACACATAACATTATTTTAATTTTGATGCATCCAATGGAAAAATAAAAGAAACAGATCAACATATCGGAAAATAGATCTCGCCAGAAAACGGCGTGAACAGTCACTTCAAACTTTAGTCATATCAGCTCAACTCAGGTTGGCTGAGTGGTTATGACGCTCGCCTCCCAACCCAAAGGTCCCGGGTTCTATTCCAGCCGCGGACACTAGATGGAAACAGATAAAATTAAATCGAAATTTCAGCGTAGAGGGGAAAATGCATGGCAAAAATAAAATATGTGGGGCGAGTTCGCCGACCGGCGCAACGTGTATTTAGGAAATTTTTTAAAGCTTGAAATTAAGCTTGCTATGTCACGCTTGATTCAAGCTTGAAATGTCAAGCTTAATGCAAGCTGGGCAAGTGTAAACTAGAACACTTGATTCAAGCTTGCATTAAGCTTACACGTTCGAAATTTTCAAGCTTAATTCAAGTTTATTGACTTGATAGATCAAGTTTACTGCAAGTTTGCTGTGCTGTCTGGGAAATAGCTACTTTTGTGCTGTAGCACATCATTACTTTATCTTGCCAATAGATAGCATTGCAACGTATCAACTTCTTACTTTAATTCGTCTATTGATGGTGCTGCAGCATATAAAGACTGTTCAACTGATCGCCATGAAAACTGATATAGATAGATATTCGAACACGGAGAATATTTTGGCGTTATCCATTTTGTTATAACTTGCCACTAGATGTCACTTCAAACCAATATCTTCAGGACCGTTTAACTAATCGCCGTGGAAATTCGTAAATATAGATGTTTGTACGAAAAGAAGATTTTCTTAGCATCCGTTTAGCTATAATTCGCCTTCTTTACCGTTCAACCGTTAGCTATGAAAATACCGTTCAGCTGATTTATGAAAATTGGTACACACAGATATTTGAGCACGGAGAATACCTTTACGCTACCTATTTTGCTACGACTTGCCTCTAGATGCCGATGCAGCGCACACACTTCAAAGCCGTCCGACCGATTACCTTAAAAATTGGTGTACATACACATTTGAGTAGAGAATATTTTTTTAGTATTCATTTGGCTGTACTCTCAACTTGATGGCTGCAGCGAGGGCCTGATTTCCGGAAGGGCATTCGGGGCACGCGCTCGGGCCCCCAACAGAAAAGGAGCCCCCAAATAGTTCTTTAAGTTTAAAAATTTTTAAATTTTTAAAAAGTTTTCAAAAGAGGTTCCCCTAATGAAGCTTTTGCCCAGGGCCTCTGAACTCGGCAAATCTGCCCCCGACTGCAGCCCTAGAGTTTATTATTTTAACTCGCCACTAGATAGCACTTCAACAATCAACTTCTTGATCGTTCAACTAACCGCTCTGAAAACTGGTATATATACACATTTCAACACAGAGAATATTTTCGCATTATCCTTTTTCTTCACACTCGCCCTTTGATGGCGTTGCAGCGTATTATTACTTTAATTCGCCACTAGATGGCGCTGCAGCGTATCTTGACAGTTAAACTGTTTGCTATGAAAATTCGTACATATAGATATTTGAACATGGAAATATTTTGATGCTATCCATTTTGCAAGAACTTCGATAGTTGATGGCGCTGCGCCGAATAATCTTCTTCACCGTTCAAACGATCGCCATGATATTCTTTATGCATAATTATTGAACGCAGATAATATTTGAGATATCAATATTGCTATATCTATTCATTATGATAATTAGCAATTACAACCAGGGCCGGCCCAAGGGGAGTGCGAATATAGGCGATCGCATAAGGCCCCGCACTTATAGAGGCCCCGCTCCTGGGCCATTTTCTTGCTATCTCATAAGACATGATAGAGAAGAAGCCCCGCTCTTGCGCTTCGCCTGGGGCCCCGCACGCCCCTCGGGCCGTCTCTGTTACAACAAACCGTAATATAAAAAAAGAATCCATTCATTCCCGGGCGAAGAACGGGGCATTCAGCTAGTATCTATATTATATAAATATGAATGCTTGTGGGTATGTGTGACGTTGAAAAACTCCAAAACCGTTTGACTGATCACCATGAAATTTTGTACACCTAAGTCTTTGGTCACGGAGAAGGTTTTTATGCTATCCATTTTCCTCTATCTCGCCGCTAGGTGGCACTGCAGAGCGTCGAATACTATTCAACCGCTTGTTACGGAAATACCGTTAAACCTATCTTGACGAAAGTTGGTACGTACGGATATTTGAACACGGAGAATATTTTTACGCAATCCATTTTGCTGTGACTTGCCGCTAGGTGGCGCTGCAGCTCATCAACCTCTATACCGTTCGAAAGATCGCCATAAAAAAATTATACTTACACAGCTGTGCATGAAGAATATATTCTAACTATTCATTTAGTTGTTACTCACTACTAGATGGCACTGCAGTGCATTATTACTTTAATTCGCCATTGGATGACAATGCAGCGCGCCAACTTCTCGACCGCACAATTGATGCCTATGAAAATTGATATTCATAGATACTTGAACATAGAGAATATTTTCGTGTTATCCATTTTGCTATAACTCGCCACTTCATTGTGCTGTAGCACATCATCACTTTAAATTGCCACTAGATCGTGCTGCAACATATCACAACATCTTACTTTACCTCGCTGCTAGATGGCCCTGCAGCATATAAAGATTGTTCAACTCATCGCCATGAAAACTGGTGTTGATAGATATTTGAACACGGGGAATATTTTGACGTTCTCAAACCAATAACTTTTATTTTAGTCTAAAGCTCTTTGAAAGCCATAGATTTTATTCAAAAATAGTGCCTATCCAGGTTATTTTCAGCCCACCCATTAAATCTTGGATAGAGACCTGATATTGCAAATCAGTTTGATTGCATGATAAGACATCGATCAAAAAATATATCCATCTGTCATATGTATCGCTTTATCAAGAATGTTCAAGCATAATTTTTCATCCTGTCCCATTCATATTATAGATAGACGTTTAATAGTATATTACCGGATATCCGGCAGTTATGATCGGATATCCGACGGTATTTCGAATATTGAAAAATCAGTCGGATACCGGATACTTGCCTGATATCAGTTACATCCCTACTATAATTATATAACTACCCAGACAGCACAGCAAACTTGCATCAAACTTGATTTATCAAGTCAATAAACTTGAAAATTTCAAGCGTGTAAGCTTAATGCAAGCTTGAATCAAGTGTTCTAGTTTACGCTTGCCCATCTTGCATTAAGCTTGACATAGCAAGCTTATTTCAAGCTTAAAAATTTTTCCTAAATTTTTTTTTTTTTCTAAATACACGGGGCGCCCGTCGGCGAACACGCCCAACATACTTTATTTTTCCACGCATTTTCACTTCTATGCTGAAATTTTAAGTTATTTTAATCTGTTTCCATCAAACGTCCGCGGCTGGGTTCGATCTCGGGAACTGGGCTGGGAGGCCAGCATGCTAACCGTTCCGCCAATAAGCCTCGCGCTCCTATGACTAAAGTTTGAAGTGACTGTTACGGTTTGAAGTGACTGGTACGTTTTCTGGCCAGATTGATCAGTATGGGCGATGCCGATAAATTTCTTTTCTTTTTCCATGGGATGAATCAAAATTTAAATAATGTTATGTGTGATTTATAGACTCTACTAATAGGGAAATAAGCATAATATAAACTTAAAAGCAGGACACGTTTTAAAACTTTCAATATCGCAACACTCGTGTTGAGCAATACTACTGGCCAAAATCGAGACAAACGACTGATTTTGAAATCAATTTCGTAGTATATAATTGTATTTTATTTTGAACAATTTCCATATTTGGAAATATAGAATCTTTTTTTTTTTTTTTAATTCTATGGTGAACCACCCATAAAGTGAAGTATATTAACTAACTAAATTGTGTTAATTATATTAAAATTTATTTTGAGGTCTAATTAATTAGTTAATGGAATTACTAATGTTAATTAGGTGTAAATAAAACTAAAACTCCCCTCGCGTTACACTTCAGAGGGGGCTTATCTCATTCATTCCTTCCCCTTGCGTGTTCTAATGTCCAGGTTTTGTGCGATAATAAAATAAAACACAACTTTTACGAACTTTTCTTTATTTAATATGAGCAAATTTGAGAAACGCTAGACAATTAATGTCCATTCTCTTTCACAGATGGCGCCATCACTGCACGCTTTCGAAAGGGAAAATCAAGCTGTATTCCAGCTTGACATTTCAAATGACTTTTGATAGCTTGCTGCCAGCTTAAATTGAATTGAACTGTCAAGCTTGTATTAATACGTCAAATTCAAAGAAATGTCAAGCTTGATTTAAGCGTATGTGCTGTCTGGGTATTGGGCCGCACCAGTGGCCGAGCGCATAGCGCTTTGAACTGGGAGACGGAAGGTGCCTGGTTCGAAACCAGGTTGTGTCCACCGATGTAATCGTTCGGAATTTTTTGTGGTTTCCTTCGAAACTTAGCGTAAATATGGGTTAGGACCCCTTAGAAAGTCCCCCAACGGAGGGCACCCCACCTCTCAGCGTATAGTCTACAGGTAGCTAATTGGCTGTAATTCCAGAACAACAACAATATATAACTATTGGTTCTATTGTTTAAAGCATTTTGATTCATTAATTTGCATTCAATTTAACGATAACCGTAAGTTAAGTTTCGTTAAAATTATTAATTTAATAATATCGTTCTTAATTAACGATAATCTAATTACTCGGTCTATTGTTTTAATCAATGCAATCTATTAATGCAATGTTTGCTTTCAGTTTAAAGCTATCTGTAAGTTAAATTTTTAACTATATTATGATGCACTATAAGTTTTTAAAAAATTAATGATACATCTCAAAGTTGTTAATTAAATTAATTAATGATTATAATCATTAATAAAGTAGAAAATTACTCAAAATAATTGTTTATAATCGGTTGTATGTCGCTTTTTAGAAAACTAACTTCATACTATGTTTGTTTTTTTATCAGTTGATAAATTCATTTTTTTAAAGAACGTTTAGATGAACTACCAGTTTAAGAATTTGTGCAAAAAATTATTTCTTTAAAAAAAAGTTTTATGATATGAATTAAATAGAATTACTCTCTAACCCCCCCCCCCCCTGAAAGAAGAAGTTTAAAGTAAAATTTCCTTAAGACTGCCGGTCAGGGGCGGATCCAGAGAAACTATCTGGGATGGGGGGGGGGGGGGTCCGTTTATCATTAGGACGATACATTGATTTCCCAATACTTTTTCTCCCAGTGCATAATTAGACATGGCATATCACAACTGAATAAGTATTTTGTCTGCTGCAAGAACCGTCGAAAGAAAACTCGGAAGGGGGGGGGGGGTCAGAGCTATCGTGCGCCCTATACCGATCAAGTTAAGACCGATGCTCATAAGCCACATGTTTTACGCGCTTCAATGGACGACGGGACTGATACGGGAAAAAAAATTTGTTGCTCTCTCCATTGTGTGGGGGGACAGGTTTTCAGTTTAGCACATTAATCTTTTGTTGGTAGATACCGACTGGTCATTAAATTCGTAAATTTCGCCTGAAAAATGTCGCCTTAATCCCTGCATTAACGACAATCTCGTGGCTAATCAGCAACGAGACCTTTATTCATGCTATTGTTCGCGGGCCCTACCCATTAACATTTTAGTGTGTACAGAGTATAATTGCTGAACGCATTATTGAACCCATTTCACAGCCACCGTACAATATGCAGTGTTCACAGCATGCATTTTCGCATTTTAGGATGGCATTAAGTTTTCCAGATTAAGTAATTTCCATCTTTTTCTGTGAGGACTGTAGTAAACCAACCTCAGTTGCTATTTACAGCTATTATCACTATTACCTGCTATTTACAATTTGAGCTTTCTTTTTAAAACCAGACCAGCTATACATTGCCAGGTACTCGCTTTGTCTGACATCTTAGAATATGTTTTACATTTATAATGAGGATTTGTACCGATACATCTGGGTAATGTGGACAGCTTATGAGAGCAGTTGAAAGAATGAAAGTTGTACAAATTGCGGAGGGTTGGATTGTTCGTCTATGCTTCAGCATCACTTAAGGCCGATGCTGATTGCCGCTGCGTCTAACGTGACTGCAGTATGTAAGAGGGCATTCTTGTCGCGAATTTTACGACCTTTTAATGACAATTCGGGGTTTAACGATCAAAGATTTCAGCACTAAACCGCAAATTCCGTCCCCTATAAAATGGAGAGAGCAACAGAAGATTTCCCCCCCCGTATCAGTGTTCCGTCGTCCATTCGAATACGGTGGAACCTGCTAAAGTGACCACCTTGGTAAAGAGATCGTCTGTCTATAGTGACAACTTTAATGCAATTTCACTTTACAACCATCACACTTTACCACCTTTGTAAGGTGGCCGTCTTTATAAGGCGACCAGTTTTGTTCTTCCCAAGGGTAGTCCATTAGGCAGGTTCCACTGTACAAATAAAACTGGGAACTGTGCTCCAGCCCCTGATTTTTGTAAATAGAGAAATTATGTTTAGTCCACAAGGATTCAATAAGTATTGGTGTAAATATTCTTGGTATATGCATATATATAGTTGGCTCTCTGTTTAACGACTTTCAAGGAACCGTGAAAATATGAAAAATCGTCCTTAAATAGAGATCTTCCATAAACAGAATTTATAAAAAAAAAACCATTTCCCTTTATACTTTGGAAGGTGCCTAGTTCAAATCCAGTTCGCGTCCGCCGACCTAACTGTTCGGAGTTTTCCGTGCTTGACTCCGAAACTTAAGAGTGAATAAGGGTTAGGACCCCTTAGAAAGACTCCCACGAAGTGCACCCCACCCATCGGCTTAGATTCCATGTGCAGATAATTGGCCGTAATCCTACAGCACCAACACCAACCCTTTACACTTTACATTCTTAGGATTGTGAATATTTTTCTTGATATATTGGCGTGTTTAAAGATGTTACTTTTATTATCATTTTATTATCCACAAAATATTATTTTAAGTTACCTTATAAAAAGGTAGTGAAAACAAGCAATACAATAAAATTAGGTTTCAAAAAATCAAAATGAGTCAGTTGTTTCATTTTTCGCCTTCGGATTATTCTTTCTTCCAGATTTTCTCAAATGTGAAATGCGTCAGCTTAAATTTTATGAGTTTTTCTAGCTAACCAGCCGAAGCCTGAAAAATTTTCTTTCCAAATTTTTCTGCCAGAATAACAGCACTGCAGTAATTGCTTGATTTTATTACTTGATTTAATTGCTTGATATTATTACAAACAATTATCTATATGAGGGATCTAGGCCGAGGACGGGGTGCCCTACGTGGGGGTTTTTTCTAAGGGGTCTTAATCCGTATTATGAGAAGTTTCGGAGAAAACTTCGTAAGACTCCGAACGGCTGGATTAAAGGACGCGACCTGAGTTTGAACAAGGCACTTTTCTTCTCCCAGTTGCGAGAGCTATGCTCTCAGCCACTCGTCGGGCCTCCAGAAATTGGTGTTATGTGTTATGTGATGTTATGGGGCAAGCCTGTACTAGAGGAATCTGCATTCTGGGGCGGTTGCCTTGGTCGGAGGATTTTTTCAGAGGTTCTAACGCGTATTCACTTTAACTCTGGAGAAAACCATCTGGAAAAACTCCAGATTTTGATTTTGAAGCCACATGACTGCCAACTTGGTCGGCAGTCTACCTTGAATCCTTTTGCGGCAGCTGTGGAGTTTTAAGATTAAATAAACATATTAAAAAAAGACAATTTTCGGGAACAACGCGACTAGGCTTATCCCCCGCAGGAGCGCCAGTATATAGTATAGTCCCTTGCATACAATGTGGACGGTCTCAGTTGGTTGTTTACATGTGACAGACTTAAGTGTTTGAATAGTTCTACTGAGGTTGCAAATGCTTGTTTTATTCAGTGGTTTGGATTTGAGGACTTGCCTTACCCAGGCCTCTGTGTGCAATGTTGGGGGTCTTTTTAGGTGATTGGACGATGTTAGCGGGCAGTCTAGGATGTAGTGTCAGAGGGAGCCCTCAGTTCCGCAGTCGCAAATCCCTGTTGTGTGTCGATGGAAGCGGTACAGATATGCTGGGAAGGGTTCATGACCGGCAAGGAAGCTTGCTATTACCCATCTGAGTGGCAGTTGGTGCTGTGAGACTTTAGGCAGAAGCTCAAAGGTGTGACGGCCCTTGTTACTGGAGTCCCACTGCACCTGCCCTTTTTTCTTCCACTGGAGTCCCACTGCAGTTACTGGAGTCCACTGCATCTGCATTCAACTTGTCCACTTAAGGTGGACAAAGTTAGATCGACAGCCTCGCGGTAAGCCCAAACGCGGGACCTTCACTCTTCAGCCATCTATCATGTTGAGTGTCTCATCCACTCGGCCATGGTGGGGCCCAGAAATTAGAATGTTAGATGCTCTTGCTTCATGCAACCATTTGCATGCAGAAGCGCCTTGGCAATCTCTTCCAATCGGCCACATTGGCTTTTCGGCCGTTTGGATTTGGATCCCGAACTAAATTTTTGTGCTGCTTCAAGAATTTTCTCTTTGCTTCTAAAATACCTATGAGAATACACTCAGGTAGTTGAAATTATCTTGCAAATTGCACTTTTGACATTCCCCGACACTTTTTTACTTCCTTGTACGTAGTATAAGGAAGTAACGTGATCCCGAAAAATTTTGGGGGCCAAATTTCGACATAAAAACCGATTTTGACTACCTCTAAATTTAATTTAAAAACTTTTTTCGATGCATCTCATCGTAGGCTAGCATGCACGACCATATTAACGCGTCTGCAACTCATTTTGACCAGTGGCGAGTCTACTGTGGCCAGTTTTTCCATGCCGTCTGTACGTACGTACGTATGTATGTAACTCGCATATCTCAAAAACTATTGGTCGTAGAATGTTGAGATTTGATATTTAGGATTGTTCTATGATCTAGTTGTGCACCTCCCCTTTTGGTGGCAATCGAATGGATAGTTTATGTACAGGACCGCCCAAAAGATTCGAAATACATTACGCTCTATGGGCCGAAATTCATTAAACTCGCCTAACTCAAAAGCTATTAGGCGTAGAATGTCGAAACTTCATATTTTGGATAGTTGTAACATCTAGTTGTGCACCTCCCCTTTTGGTTCCATTCGACTGGATAGTTTATCTACAGGACTGCCCAAAACATTCGAAATACATTACACTCAATGGGCCGAAATTCATTAAACTCGCATATCTCAAAAACTGTTAGGCGTTGAATGTTGAAACTTTATATTTAGGATTGTTGTAACATCTAGTTGTGCACCTCCCCTTTCGGTTCCATTCGACTGAATAGTTTATCTACAGGACCGCCCAAAAGATTCGAAATACATTACGCTCTATGGGCCGAAATTCTTCAAAGCGTTTTTTAGAGGTATTGGGCTATTTCAAACGACTCAGAAGTGATATATGCTGTAAAGAGTTAGAAAATGAATTTCTCCATTAAAAAAACTGTCTTTATCATTTATAGTTCTGCTACAGGAACACTCAAAAGATTTCCAATACATTACGGTCAATAGCAATTTTAGGGGCATTCATCCATTTCAAGCATAATACCGTCCTACCACATAAGTTAGGTAATGGTCCGACCACGGTCACGTGCCTCCCTCAAGAACTATGCCAAAAGTCGCCAAGCTTGGCGACTTTTGGTGTACGTGTGTGCATATTTAACTCTCAAATCTCAAAAACTATTATGAAATTTCATATATAAGAATGTTGTAACATCTAGTTGTGCATCTCGATTTTTGGTTCCAATCTACTGGAGAGTTTATTTACAGGACCACCGAAAAGAATTTCAGTACCTTAATGTCTATGGACATCTTCATTATAATACAACTGTAGACAGTCATTGTTTGGTACATACCCAAAATCTCGCCGTCTGTCCTCGATCTTGGCGAGTTTTGGCGAAATATCGCCAAATTTGGCGATAGTCAGTCATTTGGTCCATGCCCAAAGTATCGCCATTTGTCATCGTTCTTGGCGAGTTTTGGCGAAATATCGCCAAATTTGGCGATAATCTGTCATTGTTTGGTTTATGCTTAAAATCTCGCCAAATGTCGTCGACATTGACGAGTTTCGCCGAAATATCGCCAAATTTGGCGCCAAAAATTATTTCCTATTTTGTATAACTCTAAAACTTTAACCCGTAGATTTTTTAACTTTGTATTTAGAACTATTGTAATATCTAACTGTTTTCAATATCTTTTTTGACAGCAATCGACTGAGAATTTATTTACATGGTGAGCCAAATGACTTTAAATACATTGAGGTGTATAGATGCATTCAATTCATTGAAAGTCTGTGGTCAATGACTACTTTGGCTATCCCCAAAATCTCGCTGACTATCTCAAGTTTGTCGGCTTTTGGTGAAATATCGCCAAATAAAGTGTCAGAAGGAAATCTTTTAAATTGAACTCAGCTTGGCGATATCGAAATATTTGGCTAGAAATCGCTAAACCTTACTATTATTGATATTTTATCTCTTTCAAACAAATAAATTTAGAGGAAGTGCGTCGAAAATATTTTTGATCTAATGGACGTGCAAGGAAGTCATGTGTTGGACACATCAGATTTTTCCTACTCGTAAAATTTTTCTCCCCTGTTCCTGTAGCGTAAGATGGGAAAAAAAAAATCGTTGTTAAACAGAAACGACATCATCTTTGAATAGAAATTTTTTGCGTTGGGGGGTGGGGGGGGGACGACTTTGAAATATCGTCTTTGGAAAGAGATCGTCGTTAAACAGAGCGTCAACTGTATACACACTTTTTAAAATTTCAATTCATGTGAAAATGTACAATTTTTTTAAGTTCCCTAATCCATAGTGCATTTCTAGCTTTGCGGGGGGTGCTCGAGCCCCCCCCGTGGATCCGCCACTGCTGTCGGTCTAAAAATCGAAACCTACTTCACATACCTTAGTCCAGTCAAATTAGGAAAAATGGGGGAAAAAATTTATATATTTTTGAAACTTGGAGAAAACACTAATTGGATATGTAGTTCTATGAAACAGAAAAGTTCCCCCCCTTTCGAGGTGCCGTGTCCCCCCTTTGCCCCCCCTCAAAAGGTCACTTTTTTAGATTTTCACTTCTACCTCAAAAACCGTTCGTCTTAGCAAAAAAATGTCAATTACAAAATGAAAGCCGATAAAATTTCCTACAAGATTGTAATTGGTTATTTTTTTCTATATGCAATAGCTTTCGAGATATGTTTTAGACAAAATCGCAAATTTTTGGAAAACGCCTCTTTTTTATCCCGATTTTTAACAAATTTTGTCTTTTAACCCTTCAACTGTCAGTTTTACAGAAATTGTTTTTGTAACAAAGTTGTAGAGTATTCAATTACCTTTAAAGTGAGTTATTATTTGTAACTTTATCTTTAAATGATCAAAAGTTATTGCAATTTGAAATTTTCAATAAATTTAGCAAATTTGAATGAAAACTACATTGCGCGTCAAAGTATGACAAAATCTAGGGAAAAAATTATAAAGTTTTGAAACTTTGGGAAAACATTGGTTGGGGACAGGGGCGTAGCGGGGGGGGGGGATATCGGGATATATTCCCCCCCCGAAATTTTTGGATTAGTGATGAAATTCCGTCTATTGATACACATATAAGTTCATATCCCCCCCCCCCCCCCCGAAAAAATTTTCCTGGCTACGCGCCTGGTTGGGGATGTAGTTTTATGAAACAGAAAAGTTCCCCCCTCTCGGGGGGCCAAGTCCCCCCTTTAGCCCCCCCTGAAACTAGGTCCTTTTGGGGATTTTCACTTTTATCTCAAAAACCGTCCGTCTTAGCAAAAAATTGTCAGTTACAAAATGAAAGTTGAGGAAGTTTCCTACAAGAAGTTTCCTACAAGTTGTTGGGGGTTATTTTTTTTCTAGATACTAAAGCTTTCGAGATATAAGTTTTAGAAAAAATCGAAAGGTTTTGGAAAACGCTTCTTTTAATCACAATTTTCCACTATGCGTTATACTAGCTCTTTAACCCTCACTTTTACAGGAGCATTCAATTATAAGCTATTATTTGTAATTTTATCTTCAAAAGATCAAAAATTATAGCAATTAGAAATTTTAATAAATTTTAGAGAATTCGAATGAAAACTGCATTGCTCGACCAAGTACGACAAAATCTAGAAAATAATTTACGAAGTTTTGAAACCTGGGGAAAACACTTGTAGGGGGTGCAATATTAAGAAACAGGAAAGTTCCTCTACCTTGGGGGGGGGGGGCGTCCCCCTTTCCTCCAAAAAATTTTTTTATGCAAACCGGCTCTTTTTTTCAATAATAATTTATATTACATAAGCGTACGATTTGGTTTCAGCCTCATGAAATTAGTAATAATATTGTTTCTGGAGCTGGTTTTCGTTTCATATAAACTAGAGAGCGCGATGAGTTCAGTTCTCTCCACCCCCAGTTTCTGGGTTCCAAATTGTTCTTTGTTATCCCTGGCCGTCTTTTGAAGAATTTTCCCAGACTTTCGGACAATCATTTAAAGATAAGGAAAATGTAACAGAAGAGAGGAGAATTTCTTGAATAAAAGGAGATTACAAATTTTGATAATTCGACTGTTCGATTCTCTGAATTAAGAATCAGCAGCTAGAAGGAAAGTTAGTCGAAATGTGGGATGAAAAAAAGCGTTTTCCATAAATTTGCGAGGTTTTCTAAAACATATCTCGAAGCTATTCGATAAAGAAAAAATATTCGATATAGAAAAAAAATACTAATAATATATCGAATAATAAATAATTCGATACATAAAAAAAATAAAAATTATAATCTTCTAGGAAATTTTATCAGATTTCATTTTGTAATTGGCATGCTTTTGCTAAGAAGCACCAATTTTGAGATAAAAATGAAAATCTAAAAAGGGAACTTTGAGGGGGAGGGGGCTAGGAGGGGGACGCGGCACCCCTAGAGACTGTTTCATACAACTGCATACATAACTAATCATAGGCGTAATCTGCGGGGGCAAGGGGGGGCAATTGCCCCTGCAGTTGTAAAAATTGCCCCCCTAGTCTAAAAAGTCAGGGGCAAAGTTATGATTTTGAACACAGATCATGTATTTATAACCCAAATATACTATCAGATTCTTAAAAAAAAAAAAATATCCTGCAAAAATTAACAAAAGAATAGAGTCACAGAAGCTTTTCAACCCAACAGGGACGATGGCAAATTCTACCAAATGGCCAAGCTAGTTAATTTCTCAGGAACGCAAAAATCAAGGGGCAGCGATTTTAAACTTGTCTGAAATCAATTGTTTAGTGTTAGAAAAAAAGACCTGTTGCTGCAAATAGTGGGCAAAAGGGGGCAATTTTCACAGGCAATACCGCAATTAGAGTTTATGTCACCCGGGGCAAACCATAATTAGTGTCGTGTGCCCCCTCGCATGGAGAATCGCCCCATCCCAAGAAACTATAACTGATTTTGGCATTCCTTTCTTTTTTAGAATGTCTCCCGGTGCTTGTCCCCGCTTACCCGCCCCCCTTTAGTTGCCGCCCTGTAGCAGGTTGGGGCGAGTTTCTCATTTACATTTTAGTGAACCTAATTTTGGTGTTTGAAGGTCAGTAGCAGAGAGACAATACACTTTTATGATCGTGCCCAACTTACTTGGACTTGGCAGACAACGAATTGCGAATTCAAATGCAACACAGTTTAAGAGAACAAAAAACGGTATGCGATTTTATGATTTATATCTGCTGCCAGGGTCAACTAGGGGCACGTGCCCCAGACTTGGTAGGGGGCTCCAAAATGAATTATGGTTCCATGGAAGAGGACCATTCTAGTTAGTTCGTCGTGAGAGACGTAAACTCTAGTCGCAGTACTATCTAAGTCAGTATTTCGATACCTTTAACCCTTTTAGATTTTCATGCATTAGAAAAATATAGCAACAAATCACTTCCTACTAACCTACTTCCTCTAACCTTCCTATCACTTCCTACCTCATTACTTCCTACTAACAGCGTAGCTCCCGAGACCATAGGGAGAAGCAACGTTCGGCACAGAAGGGGAACGTTCACAGCTATTGTTTATAACGATCTGCTGATGTGCATATAATTCTATTTTCTAGCATTTCAAAAAATTCGTTTAAAAGTCTAGCTAAGAATATATATCAGAATATTAGTTTTCTATAGTACATAATATATGTACATTCACCTAACTTACATGCCCCCCCCCCTTTATTTTCGTGAAAACGTCAACTCAAAAACTTACATAATGTATCAGGGGTCGATCCAGGAATATTTTCCAGGGTCCCATTTTTGTAAAAACTGCACATTTTTGTGAATTTCAATTCTTAATTTTGTGAATTTCAGCACTTATTTTTGTGAATTTTCAAACCAAATTTTAATAAAAGTCACTTTTTTTGTTAATTGATAAAACACATTAAAATGTAGAGTAAAATGCCAATAAAGGGCAGTTTTAATCGACTGTATTTTTGTGAAGGGGTTCCGTTTAAATCGATTGTAATTTTGTGAAAGGGCCACAAAACGGACCCAATTTTTGTTTGTATCGACACCTGTCCCCCGCTTATGCCGAGCTTTTGGTTAATGAAATCACGCTAAAAGTCGTTCCAGCTCCTCAAATTATTAAATGTCTTTTCCACATTACTTTTCTAAAAATATTTACCCCCTCCCCCCCAAAAAAAAAAAATAATAAAATAAAAATAAAAGATAAAATAAAAAATAAATAAAAATAACGTACTAGACTCTTAAAAATTTAAAATTTTCTGTCCAAGTCAAGGAAAAACACGAACATTGAACTCAGAATGCTGTAAATTTAACAGGTCGCTAACATTAAAGAAAGTGCCGCGGGAAGAGAGGTTACAGAAAATAGAAAATGTGCAGTGCAATGAGTTTCTTGTAATGTATTTCAAGCCTCGCAAGAAAAGCGGCTTTTTTAACAAGGCATAAAATGATCGTTTTTCTGGACCTACAAACAAAACTTAAGAACATGTCATCACTAAATGACCATTAAGATTCTGTGAAAAATTGGAGTGATTTAAATGCCGAACGCGGCCCTTTTTATCTCCTGTTAACTCAAATATCAGTCACATCTGTGTTCACTTAAATAGACTAGGACCAGTTTTTCCAGCAAGCATGTTGACTTTGTGAGAGAATGGAGCTTTAAAAATTTTTGTATGTAACATGATGTTTTATATTTCAAGTCTGTTGATTATCTTTCGCTACCTGGTTGGGGGGAAAATATCCGACGAAGAAAACGGGAGATGTCCAAGAGGGTTGGAGGGATTATTGAATGAGCTGCAAAGAATGGATTACAAAGAGCTAAGCTAAATAAATGATGTCTGTGCATCAAGTTTGGTTAAGTTAAATGAATTTTACCAGCCGAATATCTGTATCTTGCAGTGAAATACTAACTTGCTTTGTGTATGAGTACAGGTAAGTAGTTTTCGTAATTTTTTTGTCAAATCCGTAAATTTTAAATAAAGATAAAGTATTAGTCTGGAGAAAAAACTACAATGTACTGATCATTTGGGGTTTTTTGTCAGGAATTCGTTAAGGAGAAGACATCCATTATAGTTGCGCTTTGAAAGGGAGAATGTTTTGTTTAAATTAAAAATGATGCTTCTTCTTACTTATTGGAAAGACCTTTTGAAAATCAAAGTCGGCCGCTTCAGTTTTTGACCGTCAAATGTTTCTTGACAGTCAAGCCCTGCTAATGTCTAGTGTCCGAGGTGTTTTTTTTTTTTTTTTTTTTAGTAGTGAACACATAGATTTGCAATTTCCAATCCTTCCAATGAACTTTGTTCGGACGTACACACAGACTCTACCGCTAAATACTGACTCAGTCCCCAGTGATACCAGTGGCTGTAGAGTTGTTTTGATAAAAGGGGGAAAAAGTAAGCCCTTTTATCTATTTTATTAATTATACTTATTGCACTATTTACTTTTTGTTTTCAAGAGTTGAAAATAACTCTCAAATTTCATCCGTTTTAGTACAATATTTTTTCCATTGTTATAGAAGAAATATTTTATGATTTATTAATGACTATGTCATTTTATCTCTCACCCCCTTTATTGAAAATTGTCCCAAAAATGCGACGTAAAAGTAAGAATAAATTGTTAAGTATTGAATTGTTTATTTTTTTATTGCACAATGTCTTATCCTCCTGAATTCCGTATCCCTCAATAAACATTTATCTTCTTAAATGCTACGTAAAAGTAAGATTAAATTCTTGAGTATTGAACTGTTTATTTTTTTTTTATTGTGCAATGTCTTATCCTCCTGAATTCTGTATCCCTCAATAAACATTTATCTACTTAACTGTAACTGTGCTCGCGCACGCATACTTTTTACTTCTTCTATACTTTTTTCACTTAGTGTAAATACGGGTTAAGACCCCTTAGAAAGACCGCCACGGAGGGCACCCCACCCATCGGCCTAGCCCACGCGTAGCTAATCGGCTGTAATCCCACAAACACAAATAAATCTATAATTTTTTCCTTCTTGATGTTACCTTGTTATGTGATGTGCCTGTTTCTTCCGTTCTAATAAAATGTTATGTTAAAATCCCACGCTTACTATGTTTGTGCCATGACTCTGCTAACATTTCTAAAAGGTTATGGACACCAGATGGATTAATTTTTATTTATTTGCTGATATTTAACGTTCCTTTAAAGGCTGCATCATTCATCTTTAAATGACGACTGGAACTTGGCGAATTGAAACGCTGAATAAAGATAATTACGAAACATGGAAAATGCAAATGAATGCACTTTTAATAAAGAGTGATGGCTGGATTTATGGATCAGGTTCAAAGCCTAAACCTGAAGTTTTGGAAAATGACGAAAAATCGCAAGAAGACTTCGATACGCGGGTCCAAATGGACGAAAAAGCAAAAGCAGATATAATTCTATCTATATCGCCATCTGAACTCAAACAAATAAAAAATTGTGATACTTCATCAGATGTCTGGAAAAAACTGGGAGAAATCTATCAGTCTAAAGGACCTGCTCGTAAAACTGCATTAATGAAATCTTTAATTCAATATAAGATACCCGACTCGTCTAATAAAATTCACGACCATTTGAGAAAATTCTTCGACATAGTGGACAAACTTTCAGAAATGGATATTAAAATAGACGACGACTTGCTGACTGTAAAGCTGATATATAGCCTCTCTACTACTTTCGACAATTTCCGATGTGCTATGGAATCAAGAGATGAGCTTCCGAAGCCAGAAATACTCAGAATCAAATGCCAGGCGTAAGGATGACAGACAAGCGGAAGACTCGGGTGCTTTCGTGGCTGCTCCTAGAAAACCTGCGTCTAAAAATAAAAATAATGGAAAATACTCGGTCCAGCCGACTCATAAAATTAAGGATGCATCAAGAATAACTTGTAAAAGGTGTGAACTCATCGGGCACTGGGCTAGAGAATGTGAAAGTGGAAAAAAGAATCATTTTAAACATAAGCCTAACAGTCTGGGATTCTTATGGCTGGATGACTCGCCAATAGGGTTACCAGGCGAAATACAGCAACCCTACTCGCCTAAAGCTCTCTCAACAATATCCAATAACGAAAAGCAAAATTTTTGGTGTGTTAAGATAGATACTAAAAATTATATAAGTTACTTCAATTATCATCGACCCACGTTTGCAATTAATTGCAAAGAAAGATCAGGAAACCCTCCTACTTCCAGTCGAGGAAATAAATGTAAAGGAAGAATAAAAGAAAAAGGGGTGAGAGATAAAATGACATAGTCAATTAATATCGTATTAATATGGCAATAATGAAACTAAAAAATTAGGGGGGGGGTCTCCCCTGACGAGGCCCGAAGACCGAATTTATAGTTTTATATATATGTATGTATATGTGTTATGTGTGTACGGGCACGCATATATGGACTTTCTTTAAAATGACTTTTGCCCCCCCCCCCCCCCCCAGTTTCGAAGCCCAAGTTACGCCCATGTAACTAGTGTTTTCCCGAAGTTTCAAACGTTTATAAGCTTTTTCCTAGTTTTTTTCTTACATTCTGACGCGCAATGCATTTTTCATTCGAATTCCCTAAAATGTATTGAAAATTTCAAATTGCTGTAACTTTTGATCATTTAAAAGTACAATTACATATAAAAATTAAATTTAAAGGTAATTGAATACTTTAAAACTTTTCTTTAAACCCATTACTGTCAAACTGATGGTTGAAGAGCTATAAGGCAAAGTTAGTGGGAAATAGTGATAAAAAGAAGCGCTTTCCAAAAATTTGCGATTTTTTCGAAGACGTACTATATCTTGAAAGCTTTTGCATCTAGAAAAAATAATCCATAACAATCTTGTAGGAAATTTCATCAGATTTCATTTTGTATCTGACATTTTTTTTGCTAACATGCACGGTTTTTGGGATAAATGGGAAAATCCAAAAAAAAAGGTACTTTTTTGGGGGGGAGCTAAAGGGGGGGAGCGGCACTCCGAGAGGTGGGAACTTTTCTGTTTCATACAACTACATCCCCAATCAATGTTTTCTTCAACTTTCAAATCTATATAAATTTTTTCCTAGATTTTGTCGTACTTTGACGCGTAATGTAGTTTTCTTTCGAATTTGCTAAATTTATTGAAAATTTCAAATTGCAATAACTTTTGATCATTTAAAGATAAAGTTACAAATAATAACTCACTTTAAAGGTAATTGAATACTCTACAACTTTGTTTCGAAAACAATTGCTGTAAAACTGAGGATTGAAGGGTTAAAAGACAAAATTGGTTAAAAATCGGGATAAAAAGAAGCGTTTTCCAAAAATTTGCGATTTTGTCTAAAACATATCTCGAAAGCTATTGCATATAGAAAAAAATAACCAATATCAATCTTGTAGGAAATTTTATCAGCTTTCATTTTGTAATTGACATTTTTTTGCTCAGACGAATGGTTTTTGAGATAGAAGTGAAAATCTAAAAAAGTGACCTTTTGGGGGGGAAAGGGGGGACGTGGCACCCCGAGAGGGGGGAACTTTTCTGTTTCATAGAACTACATATCCAATTAGTGTTTTCTCCAAGTTTCAAAAATATATAATTTTTTTCTCCCATTTGCTGTTTTTTGGTCTAATTTGCCTGGACTACCTTGAGTAGAAACCAAAATAAACTAATTTAGTAAAGGTTCACCCCCCACCCCAACTAGCACACATACGTTGGGTTATTGATGGCACGTGGTTGGCACAAGGTTGTTACGTTGGGCAAACGTTGGATGTCCATATGGAAATGTTGGTATTTTGTTGGCTAAAGGTTGTGTTGGGCAACCGTTGGTAAACAACCGTTGGCCATCGGTTGGCTGAATGTTGTGTTGGGCAACCGTTGGTAAACAACCGTTGGCCATCGGATGGCTGAATGTTGTGTTGGGCAACCGTAGGTAAAACAACCGTTGGCCATCGGATGGCTGAATGTTGTGTTGGGCAACCGTAGGTAAAACAACCGTTGGCCATCGGATGGCTGAATGTTGTGTTGGGCAACCGTATCATTGCGCATGCGCATAGACACACATTCAGGAAACCGGGAAGCGATAGATTCATGTCCGTTCGCCGTTCCGTTTCCGCCATTGCTTGTTATGATGTGTTGATACACTTTTATAAAGTGATTGATAGTTGAAATCTGAAACGAATATTTATCTCTACAGCTATATTTCTGTGAATTTTAATCGTTGCATAGGTTCGTAGTTACTTGAATCACGATAACTATTAATATTGATGCATTGATTATAGTTCGATTGTCCATAAGCCTAACGATCTTCGAAGTATGTAAACAAACAACTTACTATGCAGCTATGGTAATAAATATATAATAACTGCGCAGTGCTTATTAAAAGATGCGTTTTGGATTACTAAACTAGACAGCTTAAAAATAAAGTTTTATTTGCTCATAGTTGTACAACAGTCGAGAAGGTAAAATTGGACACAATTGTTTTCTCCTAATCAGATTATTCTGAAAAAAAAAAATCAAATTGAGCCGTGCTTATATTTTGCAAGATTATAATGACTAATGAGATTTCAGATTTAGAAGTAGTTATTAAACTAACACTACTTCAATTTTGAAATCTCGTTGGTTCACAGTGGTTAATCAACAACAAGGATTTAAATTTGTGCATCAAAATTGTTTTGTTGTTAAAGGTATGTATAAAATATTTTACAGTTTTAAGAATTCAGTTATTTTAATAATTTACAAATGTGTTATAGTACTTTACAGTTCATATATATACCTATATTTACCAACTTCATTTTGTTATTTATTTATTATTTTAGAAGAGATTTTTGTATCTACACCTGTTATATGCTACAGGACTCAAATTTTATGGAGAAAAATACATAATCTATATGCAATCAAATACTCTTTGAGAGTACTGGAAGAAAAAACATTTTTATTGCTTTGACAAGTCTCTTCTACTGCGTATTTTAGTAAAAAAGTTCTCTCTCTCTTTTTTTTTTCAAAATTTTCTGCAATGGTAATTATGCGGGACACGTCATAACTTTTTTTTGTGTATCATCAACGACTTTTTTCATTTTATGCTATAGCGTGTAAGCAGCATCACTAATACATTCTGTTGTACTGATATCTTTCTCATAATCAGATAATATAGATGCACCCGTGTGTTGATACTTGCATGCGTCGATATTGCATGCATAATGCATATGCATTACGCATGCAATATTTTTTTTCTTTTACTTTGCAGTCAATATCTACAGTTAACTGAAAATAAAAATAGAACTACGAAATGTCATTGTATTCCATACCAATTTTATTCAGGCAAACTAAAAATTAAGAATCTTAAAAAATTACGTAAATTGAAATAAATGTAAAAAATAATAAATAAATATTTTAGTAAAGAATGATTTCTGTGACATTCTTCATTGATTTTATACTCCTATTGGATTTCCCCACATGAATATTTAAAAAAAAAAAAGAGAGATTAAGCCTCCTTACAAAAGTTTCAATTGAGTAAATTTTCAGAGGTTTTGAGAGACACTTTACAAAAGTAACTGTCAAAGGAGAAGGAAGGATATGAATCATATTTCAAAAAATAAGCATTCTTTCCTTTAACGTTATACGTTTTTTCTTTTAATTAATTCGAAAAGTTTTTATGATTTTGGTTTGCCTGCAGTCCTGGTTCTCTAAAACTGTAAAGGATAGCTTCTGAAAGGACCTTCTAAATATTTTCCTGCTTCCGATCTCTCCCCCCTCCTTTTTTTTAAACAGTTCATAAGTTGCACCTGCAATATTAATTTTCCTCATAGTGCAAAATAGGTTAGTTTTCTACAGATTAATATATGTTTGTAACTTGACAGATTGTTTACTATTTGAAAATAACACATTTCTGTTAGTGACGGGACTAAAGCCAGTTTTAAGCAAAAATGTTGGGAGGGGGGGTGTAAAGACAAAATTTTCTGACGATATATACCAATATGCTTTCAAAACTATACACCGATTATCTGGCCTCTTGGGCGGTTTCCTCCAGATGTAGCGTGAATACTCATTAAATCCCCTAAAAGTCCTTCGCCCGAGGCACACCCCCACCCTAGGCAGATACTTAATGTGCATGTTTGCCTTAAATACACACTACATTACATGATCTGGAATGAAGTTGGCTTGAGGGGACAAAAGGGACTTGTTTACTGGCACAAAAATCACTAAAAGGAAAATTGTAACAAGACTGTTCATGATATAGTATAACTTATAATAAACTGTCGGCAGAACTGGTAATTTATACACTGAGCATTTTACAGATTGGTGATTAAAGCTGAAATTTGCTGACAGTCCTTTGGCAACTGACGATTTTGTTGACAAAAGTACTTTTTAGGGAGGGTGGGTTGTCCGCTCGCCCTCCTCCTAAGCGCACAGAAACCCACTGTTGAGGTGGAACCATATTTGATGAAAGAAAAAATGTGACTATTTGATAATATGCTTTGTTCTACATATCTGCCGTCCCTTAAAACTTATCTGAATCTGTCACTGCATTTGCTGTTAGTAAAATAATTAAAAACTTTAATTTCAAATTTGACAGTTTTTCATATATCTATTGAAATGTTATGAAATAGCACATCAATTTGTCAAATATTCGTCAAATATAATTATCCAACATTAGGTTTCTGCATTGGCCTAAAATATGAAACTAACTTATAAATGTAACGGTTAACAATTATGATAGCTAAATGTTAAAAATAACCAATTTCCAACAGTTGGATAATAGAGTGACAACATACAGATTTTACGGTGTCCCAATGTGTACATTTACACGTTAACCCAACGTATGCATTTATATGTTAACATAATGTACGCATTAATACGTTAGCCCAACGTATGCATTAATACGTTAGCCCAACGTATGCATTAATACGTTAGCCCAACGTATGTATTTATACGTTAGCCCAACGTATGCATTCATACGTTAGCCCAACGGTTGGAAATATGTTGGCAAAACGTTAGAGCATACGTTGGCCCAACGTAAGAATAACCAGTTGCCAACCGTTGGATAACCGTAAGCCAACGTGTCATTTCAACGTTGCCCCAACGTATGCATTCATACGTTGCCCCAACGTATGTGTGCTACCTGGGACCCACCCTTGAAAAAGAAAAAAAAAAAAAAGACCAGTGTCGGAAGAAAGCAGTTGTAACTAAATACATATACGTTTTCTCCAGCCTCAGAAGAATTTCGTATGTCCGCGAGATCGGCAATGCGCATGCCGTAGGTAGAAAAGACTTGGCATGCTGACATTAGCCGGGCGTATAAAAACTCAGTTTCCACTTGTGTCTTTGCTGTCCCTATTGTCTTTACTTACTCAAATGTCGTAACGCTAAAGCAGAATTCCGTTTCCACTAGCTTTGTTATCTCTTTTAGAATCGTACGCCTCCTCCAATGGCTATTAGCGATTTCGCGCATGCCTGTTTAAACTTTTATCTGTTTCCCCTTTTTCTTTTAAATATATCCCCTTTTGTTATTTTTAAATATATCCCATTTTGTTATTTTTAAATACAGAAGAATTTCTTAAATTTGGACTGCTAATTTACGGAATTTGATAAATTTTCAAGACGAAATTAGACCTTAAAATAACAATAAATCAGTATTCGAACAAAAATGTTTTAGATTTTATTAAAAATGTTTAAAAGAATAGCATCTTTCTAATGAGCAATTTCTCAGTAAATGTATTTTATTTTTAGTAGTAATTTTTATAATCTGGAATTCTGTGTTTTGTAGAATCGGTAAAGTCCCATCAATTTTGAATTTGAAAAATTCTACTGTATTTATTTAAGGCACTTTTTTAGTTAGCACATATTATACTTATTTTAGGATGATTAAAAAAAAAAACCTGTGGTGTCAATAATTCCCATAAATTAGAGGCTTTAAAATACTAAGTTAATTGAGCTGTTTTTATAGATTTAAAAGGCAGCCACATTTTTGATAAATTTACATACTGCATGCTGCCTTTCACCAAGTAAGTAATTAATAGAATATTGATATCTGCTTTTTGTGTGTTTTGTAAATTTAATTAATGCATTATGTTATACACTTAATTTCATTTTTCTAACATACACTATTAGATTTTGATTAGAAAAACTTTACTTTTTTCAGCCCACCCTAGTTTGTAGCATGCACTGAATAGGTTCTACTCTTTTCTAGTGGAGGATCTGCTGGAAATTACAGTAAAAGATGATTCACTAAAAAATAAATGAAAAGAACTTTTTAACAAATTTATGAATTAATTATACTGTTAAAAAATTGTATGTGTTAAAGCTAAACTACATGGGAACCTCATAAACTTTCATAAAGTCCTTGAAAAATCCTTTGAACCTGATGGTAAATTACATGATTTTTTTTTTTTTTTTTCCTGAAAATCAACCTTCACTATTAAATCTGTCTTCCGTTCTAGTGCCAGAAATACGACCAGATTCTGAAGCATATGTTGCTGCTGTGGAAGAATGGCATCCCCATGACGATCGAGGTGCTGCTGTACCCTAACTGCTGCTCCCCTTCACAGAATGTAGAGTCAGTGCCAGATATGGCTTATGTGTTGCTTGAGCAATGGACTATACATATGCTGCCCAGGAGGTATATCGCATACAAACACATATGTTCAGCTGTCCATTTTATATTTTGGAACTGTTGTGTTTTTAAAACTAAAACTATTTTACAGCTAATACATATTCTTGCTTTCCTGCCAAAACTCTTTTTCTTTTATGCCAGCATGCAAACCTCATATTTGAAAATGAATGTGCCTAAGTCAGAATTTGCCAATTGGCTCATGACAACATCTCCCAGTACTTACATATCTTACAAGGAGAAGGCGCGACCTTGGAATCACAGATTTGAATGAAATTTGGTGCAAATACAGTTCACAGGACATACAATCACTGGTGCAAATTTTAGGATGCAACTTGCAGGTATTCTCAAGAAATCATGCTTCGAACATTCGAAAATAAGCGCTTGCAGCTTAAATATTTTTTTTCAAGCAAAATAATCAGAGTCCCCGTGGCGTAGAGCGGAAACGCGCTATGTTGCGATACTGCTGTTAGAGGGTTTGATGCCAGCTGTCGCCGAATTTTTTTTAAT